>APFE030877317.1:0-20517 GCA_000404065.3 Pinus taeda | reverse complement strand
CATGTTTTTTTAAAATGTATTTATGTTTAACTAATATATTTATTCTTTTAATAATAATAATAATAATAATTAAAAAAATGAAATAATAATTTAGTTATGTTTTATGATATTGATATGTATAATGAAGATGTAATTTTGATATGTTTATCAATGTTTACCAATCTTTTAATTTATATGATCATCCTAATTTAATTATAATTAACAAAAGACACTTTTCAATACTAAAATCATAGAACCATACATCTTTATAATTCACAGACTCGTTTAATTTATATGATCATCCGAATTTAATTATAATTAACTAAACACATTTTTCAATACTAAAATCATAGAACCATACAACTTTATAATTCACAGACTTGATTAACTATGGAACCATGGTGAAATTTGAAGAAAAGAAAAAATTCCTACCAATTTCTTGTTTTAGTATTTCTATATTGTATTCTTTCATGTGGGCATCATCTTCAATTAACCTTTTATTTCCTAAAGAAATTTACTTGTATTTTTATTTCCCTCTTAATTTATCATAAATTAATTAATTATAGAAAATATCATATCAACACATATAATATTAAGTATGTGGTATGTGTTCAGGCCATACAATTTGACGAGGTGTGTGTTTAGGCCATACATATTGAATTAGGTGGCAGACCCTTCATGTCCAGAGAATCGGTCATGATGAATTGAAGTGCTGGAAACTTTATCTAGAAATTAAGCCCAAAAGGTTACTTAAGGAGAAGAATGAAAAGAAGGCAATTGCAGTAGTCCAGCAAGATCTAGGTTTAGATTCAGGTGATGAAAGGAGGGTAACCATCATGGTTACGATAGGTAAAACCTCCAACATTAGTTCAAGATAAAAAACTATTGCATATTCATCTAACACAAATCCTCCACATGAGGATAAGAGATTTGATTTGTTTAACATAAGGATAACTTCTAAGCATACAAAGATAGATACAATGTTTGATAGTGGATCACAGGCGAATCTAATCTCTGAATATTTAGTTAAAAGTTTGCGTTTGGAAAGACAAAATCATCGAAGACCTTACCCATTAGGATGGCTAATCAATGGAAACATCATGTAATAAATGAAGAAAAAGTGATTCAAACAAATCAACAGCTAAATCAATACTTTTAAAGACAAACTAAGTTGCAGCAAGTTCACTTAGTAAATAGGAAGCATAAAAGTATGTCAATTCAAGTAGATGGCTTGATATCAAGTATATCTTTGATTGTCTCTATCATTATGAAAAATAGTTTGTCTATACATATTGATGGTATTAAACATCATCCAGTAGAGACTATTTTCAAAGATTGTGAATCACTAACTCATGGTTCTTAGTGGAAAGAAATCAATTGCCATGTTGATAACAGGTTGTTTGCCCATCATCGTAAGTTGTTCATATCGTAGATGGATGAAAAAGGTCACTGACTCAAAACGTTCCATGGTCAACATCATCACGGTCATCATTTGCGAGTGATTGATCAAATGTATTGGTACATCATTAGGTCAAGGTGGAAAGAGAGGGAGTTCTAGCCTCATCGACTAATTTTTTCGTCAAACTTTTGTGGTCCAAAAGCTTTCAAGTGGAGAGGAAGTCTCGAGGAGAATTCCATTGATTCAGTTGCACAAGTGTTTAAGTGTCATCATCAGTATTCAGTGTCGTCGTCAATTCCGTTAAGATTCGACAATTTGACAATGTTGGTTATGGATTAGGTTTTTCAGGTAATGTTTATGGTATATATGGCGTTGAGTGGATATGGGTTTGTACATAGCTATCAACTTGTGTCCATCAATAGTTCCGCTAGGATTGGTCGATGACATGTGTCGTGTCATTGCCTCACAGATTGATCATCATTTTGGGTTGTCATCCACTTTGCAGGGTTTGATATGATTTGTCGACATAGCTTATCGTCCTATGATATTAGTACAAATGTCACTTTTTGATGAAGAAAAGGTACATAGGTTATTTTGTGAAACCTAAACCTAATACAAACCTAATGCTAAAAACCTAAACCCTAAGTGCATTAACCTAACACCTAAGCCCCAAACCATGTATCAAAGCCTAATTCTATACCTAATGAATCATTGCCTAAGTCTAAACCCCTAAACCTATGATCATATAACTCTCAGACTATATTCATATGTTAACACATTGTAAAACAAATATAAAAACAAGACCATAGGCCTTGACTGCAACCACATCAGAGGTTAGTTGCCACATGTAACCACTAGGCAGTTGTCACATGCAGGAGGTTAACGAAGCCATCACTGGAACTGTCGGGATAGCCGACAGATGTCAGGTCGTGGTTAGACTACCCCGTTCACATGCAGGCGGTCAATATCCTCCGACCGGTTAGTAAATCACAAGCAGTCCTGTGGTTATTATAAAGTTTATTTATGGTTCTTTGGTTGAAGTTGTTAAGACAACCAATGCGATGGTCAATAAACCTAGCCTAGGTGTCATGGAACCACAAGAATGAGTTCTAAAACTCAACCTGAGGCAACCAAATTCACCCTGAATTCAACCAAGGTGGTTTTCATGAACCTAGAGGCTTGTAAAAGGTGAAGTTTTCCTTCATTGATGAGAAGAGTGGTTTTTTGACTTTTTGCTGGCAGATTCTAGAGGTCATAGGCAATCATGTTTTTGGTGTTATAGGAGCATCCGAGGTGAGAATTGGAATTCGTAAGAGGCGTTGGAAAGCTGGTTCAGAGGGATATCTGATGACAGTGACCAGAGGTGCCTGGGTGCACATTCAAACTGATCAAATCTCTGTGTAACCAACACCTTCTTTTCATTCCTAGTAAAAATGGTCGCCCATCTTGAAAGTGGAAATGGAGATGTAGTCCATCAAGGACGAACTCCGTCATCAATCTTGATGTCTGGTATCAATGTGTTTTTACTGTTTTCACTTTTGTTATGTATCTTTATTATGTTTAATCAACTGTCGTAAAGTCGTCTTCTCAAGCAGATTGCCTCGATTTCCACAATATCAGTTAACATTCAAATCATTAATTGTTAATTAATTCTACATCAGTTTTAGTTTATGATCATTTTAGATCAGTTACGTAGGCATGGGGTTTAAAATTTGACTAGCTCAATCTCATTCTCTTAAACATGCCCAATTAGGAACTCTCAGAGGCCATGAAAATCACAATCTACTAATTTCATATCGAGCTCTCGTGGCATCATGTATCTTTTTATACCAGGATTTGGCCTTGAAATGAATTTCTAAACTATAAAACAATTCCTATAAAGGTTCGTGTTTTTGAAATAAAACTTCTACTTCAGGAACTTCAACTCTCCATTCATCCAAAAAATAATGAAAACTAAAAGAAAATTTTTAATAAAACATCTGCCTGCATCTCGAGATCGTTCCTTCCAACTACCTTCACCTAGGATAATCGAATTGTTGAACATTCTCCAATCGTCTAACATATAATCCAAAGGCTCAATTTGATAAATATGGATAGGAGGGAAGTTATTTTCAAAGGGGAATGCCTTATGGTATAAATATAGAGGAGGGAAGTGATTCTGTAACTATTGATCTCATTGTCCCCTTGCACTTTCCTACTTTCCATTGCCTTCTTTCTCCAAATCCAATGTGCTCCAAGAATTCTCCAAGAAAACTCTAAGTGTGGAAGTGTGTGAGAGAGAAAGAAATAGAAGGGAGCTCGAAGCTAAAGATGCAAAAATCTAACATTGAAAAATGACATGCACTGATCCTCAAAAGTATATCTATAATTGAGGCCTCTATTTTCCCCATTTTCCTCTATTTTTCCTTAAATTTCATTCTCATGAAAATATGTGACCTTTCACCTTTCTTTTCTCCTATTTTCCATTATTTTCATAAATAAATGTCAATAAATGTCTCTTTGCCTTTACCATTTCCTTTTCTAATTTGCTTTAGCCATAATAAACCAAATGAATACCTAGGATTTTTTTCCCAATATTCGCCTTGGGATATGTGTCCCATGACCTTGGTCTTATTTTTTCCTTTATTAACTTTATTACATGTATTTTTATCCAGGGTTATTACATAACACTCCCCCTTAGGGGAACACCATCCTTGTTCTTCAATGACACCTATAACTAGTAAGACCACTAAAAACTGAAACATACTACCCCATAGAGATTTATAACCCAGTTCATTACAATATTTATAATGAATTCTTAATGAAAACATGACAACCATACTAGATCTTTATAACACAACTCATTACAATACATACAATCAGAACCACATATACTCATGAACCATTTCTTCAACTAGAAAATAATCATACTTTCTATGGAGCTTTAACCACAAATCGATAGAGTTTTTACAATAATATAAACATATATACATATGTACATTTACTTAACCAACAAATAAAAGGATATGGTGCCCATATAAGCAACAAGGGAATCTATAGGCTCACACCTCCACCCTCAAAGTAGTACTAGGATTCACCTCCTTCTTAGGAAGTCTAGAATCCATTGCCAAAGACAAACCTACATCCATTGTCCAGCGCTAAAATCGCGTGCCACTTGTCTTCTCAATGAACAACTACTAGCTCATTTTTATAGGGGACCCCCTTGTTGGGAAAAATACTGAGGGGGGTGGGGGTGAATCAATATTTTAAAACTCGCTTAAACCTTTCAATTTCTTATTTAGATTTCTGTATGCTCATTAAGTAAAACATCGTATGCACGCACCAACGAAGAAGGACAGCTACACATATCCAATTAACTAACTTTTCATATATTTTTCCATTTGTTCTACTTTAACGAGTGTATCATCACTTCATTAACATTCAATTAAAAAGTATCCATGAGAAGTAAAAACAAAATAAACCATCATACATAATCATCATAGTAACACATGAGGAGACCATAATTTTTAGGTGGAAACTCAATGTGTAGAAACCATTATTATTGTTCTCTTTGTCTTCATCCTTTATTATAAATGAAAACATCTTACAATCTTGTACTGGCACATACTATTACCAATACGCAATCACCTACCTACACAAGGATACAATCTTCTCTCATTCTCCAACACCCTCTAGAAGGGAAATCCAATCCCCTGATCTCATTTATTGGTACCCACCAGAAGAGAGCTCCAACCTCCTAATCATATTTACCAACTACCAGTTCATATTGATTTATCTTCTTCTTGTTCATATTGTTTTGATCGTTCTACTGGATTCCACTATTTGAAAGTAGAAGTAGATTCTTCTCATGTGCTTTAGTACATTGCATGAGCTTGTAAATCTACAATATTTTCTATAGTTAACATAGGTTTTGATATCCTACTCATCTAGAAGGCATGATATCCTTGTCTTCCAGATCATGTAGTTGGATGCACCCTCTCAAACCGATCCTAATCTCGCAGCCCATGAGCTGCCATGTTTGCAAGTGAAATGTCAAATTGCCTCCTCTCTCTTTTGCATTGCTGCTGGGCTGGCCTACGGACCCCATGTTGGAGTTAGTAGATCTGCGGCTCCCTCCTACTACTTAGCAAATCAGAATTCAGATTTCTTCGCTGGAAGTCATTGGAGGAAGAAGTCCCTTAAGTGTGTCTTCTTCTCACCCCACTGACGCTATTTTGACAATAGCTGCTACAAAATATCTGTGTCCCAACTGAAGATATGCTCTACAAGGAAACATATGCTGCTCACTTCTACCTCTAGAAAGCTTTGATTTGGAGATCAAATTTCTCTATCAACTCACTCTGAAAAATCGAATTCTCCTCCAAACTTTGACCTCCTTAGCCCAAGAATTGTGTTGTCTCTGGGGTTTCAAATTGCTACCTCTGCAGTAATTTCGAATTCCTCTTCCTTTCTGCTTCTGATCTCTTCTGCTCATGATTTGTTTTGTTATACCATGTGAAAATTTAGTTAGTTGATTCCTACTACAACAACTAATGTTAATTCTTCTTATTGTTAATTTGATTAAACAATTTACTTGTTGTGTGCTACGACAAATATTGAATTAAATATACTACGACATACACAAATACAAATGGTGGAAACTAAATACAAGACAGACGAGAAATAATTATCACACACATCTACACAATTATTTCTGGACAAATGTCCCCGGAAAAACTTAGTGTGGGAAAACTAGTGCAGTACCTAAGGGTTTACATGATTAAGGAGTAGTAATCTAAGTACAAATCTATGGATGCTTTAGAACTAGAAATCCATGTAGAGAAAACATATGAAAAACATCTAGTGAGAAAGTTCCCACTTCCATTGGTAATCCGACACTAACCTTAGCTCAAGTTGCGCTGCCCCTTGCTGCGTCTGTGCTGCCTTTTCATCAGCTTAATCAGTTTTGTGTCAGCCTGTTGGCACAAGTGTAGCTCCCTCCCTCTGCTCCTGATTAGCTTCTACTTTGGGAAATATATCTTTTGGCTCTCCAGGCTCCCACTCTATCTTCTTCCTCTAAAACTTGACTTCTCCTCATTAAATATGAATCTCCCTCTAAAGGTACGTGCTACCTCTCTTCACTGTGTCAACATTTCTGTGGAGTACATTTTGTCTCTACTATGCACTCCTCAGATCTGGAAAAGCTTTCTTCGAAATACTATCTCTGCCTCTCAGTGCAAGAAACCACTTCAAATCTGTATTTGGTAACTTTTGCATCACTCCCTTCAGAAATTTTATCTCTGATATCTTACTCGATGTTCTCTCCAACTTCTGAGTAAGTCTGCTCTTATAATCATTCAGTTGAGAACCAATGACCCAGATTAGATTCTAATCAATAGCTCAAATAATTTTTGATTGATCCTCGTCTTCTTCTAGAAGTTTCACCCATAGATTGATTAATACCATTTAATTATTTTAATTTCCTAAGCTTAGACTTAGGGACCCATTAAAAATAATTAATTATTTTAATAAAACTGTCTCGAGGTGGAATTTCCCAAAATGTTTTTTACGTATTATGGAATACATGTTCCCAAGCCTCCCTACAATTTTTGAAGCTTACAGCACATCAGATACTATTAGAAATAAACAATTTACACCTTTATAAGTCATGCTAGCCACATATTCTAGGAATCAAAAGTGCATATCATCATGTTTATATTCATATCATCATTAAGTTTGTGATGCAGGAGCACCCACCAACAAAGCCAACAAACCTGGACTAGAGGATGAGAATAAAGAAAAAACTGTTTTAAAGTAAAAAAAAAAAAGTTAAAGCGGATAAGTGGCTTTAAAGTAGATAAGGGATACTTATCTCTCATGCATGCGCCTTTAGTTGGAGAAAAACAAGGATAGCGTCGATCCTTCCCATCTAAGATTTCTTGTATATGTATGTAGTGTGATAGGGTGAAAAATATATCTGTTCTGTGAGAAATATTGTGCTGGTCAAGATGTAGCGGAGCAAGACTTCGTTTTAAGGCTGAAACGCCTTAGCACATAAACGTTTTGTGATATATAAACCTGGGTTCAGTATTATGTGTATACGCCTTCGTGTGCCTTTAAGAAATGAAGTTAAATCTGTCTTTTGTATGATTACGATGTGAATTATGGTGTAGTTGTTAAATATGTTGGTCCATTACTGTTCAACGTTATGTATGTTAACTATTGTTTGGAAGGGTTTTCGAATTTACGGTTCCATAACAAAGTAAAACTCTGTTCACATAATTTAAATTCAGATTGATGCGAATGGCTGTAAGTGAACTGAGGTTGCGCCCTCATTGCTTAAAATACAGAAGTCCGAATTGCGGTCTCTTTATAATTGGTATATGCGTGGAGAGCTGTAAACGCTGGGCAGCGTAAATACATGTTTATAGCCTGTGTGCGGGTGCATCTGGGTGCATCTAACTACGTTGTTTCATTGATATATTTTTTTAAACTATGCGTATTCTACAGTTAATCCAATGTTGCCATTATTGCTGTCCTTCGTCCAGAGCGGGTTAAGATAGAATTATCTTTGGTTTCAGAAGGCCATCTCCAGAGGGCCAATAGAACGACCAGATCAATTAGACCCTGGATGCAGTCGTATAAAATCACTGTTTTAACACTCATTCAAAGTTGTCTAAAAAGGGCTGGTTTGATAGTTAAAGAATATCTCTGTTTTAAAATTTTAGAATGCTTCCGTCGGCTTCGTGGGTATAAACCACCGGTGCAGGATCGAGAATTTAAAAAGAAAGTGGGATTTTGGGCCACCCCAAAATCTCATTTTCATCAGGTGGTATCACAGCAGTAAAAGATGCTGCTGAACGAGGAACGAGGTACAGTTGAGTTAAAGGTGGAGAGTTTATGGTCTTGCTATTGTGCAGGTGGTGGCAGCGGAAGGTGAGAAGATTTGCAGCAACCTAGAGAAGGATGCCAAAAGACCGAGTGCGGGAGGGCTTGGTGAGGTATCGTGTAACAAGGAGGCTGTTACTGTAGAGGTTGGTTGCAGCTCAAAGAGTTCTAGTGAAAGAATGCAGTGGATAAAATTGATATTAGGAGGACCAGAAGCATATGACCAGGAGGTCATAAATTTTTGTGCCTCGGGAGTCTGATGCAGGAGCACCCAGCAACAAAGCCAACAATCCTAGACTAGAGGATGAGAATAAAGAAAAAACTGTTTTAAAGCCAAAAAAAACAAAGTTAAAGCGGATAAGTGGCTTTAAAGTAGATAAGGGATACTTATCTCTCATGCATGCGCCTTTAGTTGGAGAAAAACAAGGATAGCGTCGATCCTTCCCATCTAAGATTTCTTGTATATGTATGTAGTGTGATAGGGTGAAAAATATATCTGTTCTGTGAGAAATATTGTGCTGGTCAAGATGTAGCGGAGCAAGACTTCGTTTTAAGGCTGAAACGCCTTAGCACGTAAACGTTTTGTGATATATAAACCTGGGTTCAGTATTATGTGTATACGCCTTCGTGTGCCTTTAAGAAATGAAGTTAAATCTGTCTTTTGTATGATTACGATGTGAATTATGGTGTAGTTGTTAAATATGTTGGTCCATTACTGTTCAACGTTATGTATGTTAACTATTGTTTGGAAGGGTTTTCGAATTTACGGTTCCATAACAAAGTAAAACTCTGTTCACATAATTTAAATTCAGATTGATGCGAATGCCTGTAAGTGAACTGAGGTTGCGCCCTCATTGCTTAAAATACAGAAGTCCGAATTGCGGTCTCTTTATAATTGGTATATGCGTGGAGAGCTGTAAACGCTGGGCAGCGTAAATACATGTTTATAGCCTGTGTGCGGGTGCATCTGGGTGCATCTAACTACGTTGTTTCATTGATATATTTTTTTAAACTGTGCGTATTCTACAGTTAATCCAATGTTGCCATTATTGCTGTCCTTCGTCCAGAGCGGGTTAAGATAGAATTATCTTTGGTTTCAGAAGGCCATCTCCAGAGGGCCAATAGAACGACCAGATCAATTAGACCCTGGATGCAGTCGTATAAAATCGCTGTTTTAACACTCATTCAAAGTTGTCTAAAAAGGGCTGGTTTGATAGTTAAAGAATATCTCTGTTTTAAAATTTTAGAATGCTTCCGTCGGCTTCGTGGGTATAAACCACCGGTGCAGGATCGAGAATTTAAAAAGAAAGTGGGATTTTGGGCCACCCCAAAATCTCATTTTCATCAGTTTGAAATCGTCCTTTTTACAAAGAGTGATATGCATGACATCTACAATTTAAAATGGAAATTAGAGAACCAATCATATATCGGAATCTTCCATTCCTGTCATTTGAAATTGTGATGTCAACACATTCATACAATGCACAACCATCATCAAAATTATATAGTAGAGCCCCACTTCCTTCTCGACAAATAATGAGGGTGATCCATTACTTGTGTTAACATTTCCAAAAAACTTAAATATTACAATTCATCATGAAATCAACAATATGGGTAGTAAAACGGTTTTCACACTAGAATACAAGTGTACACCTCAACTTCACATTTTTGACCTTTTCAATGGTCCATAAGGCCAAAAGTGCCAGCTCTTCAAACTCAAAACAACCTAGATATTTTTCAAATTGGGGCGCATTACTAAACATTAAAACCCACTATTCACATTAAGAAGTTGTGTTTTGAGAAAGATACAAGTTCCTTTTATTCCATTTTATTTCTAATGATATACTAGTCAATTGTAGTCATAGGTCGTTATGGTAAATTTCTAGTGAGTATTCTAAGTGAGCGATGAGTCATTCCTAAAAAAAATACTCATTTTACTCTCTAATATTTAGTTTTGAGCTATTTCAACTAATGTATTTCGGAATCATATATTTGGAGAGCATTTTCTAGGCAATGTAAGGAAATGTCACTTGATAAATAGGTTTAGATGTTTCTAAATTTACATTGTTATCATATTAATATAAATATGTCCCAAAAGTAAAAATAATATTACACGTTTTAATGAATTCAATGATTAAGAAATAGAGTAAATTAGAAAAATAAAAGCATTTGTTACCACTTATGTATACTTTTATTTCATTCTTCCTTCTCAACATCTATAGCTATATTCAAATGACAAATCTTTGATGTCGAACATTATTAGATATAGGAAGAATGAGATCTCATACAATAGATATGATGTATTAACTTATTATAATAAGGTTGTTAGGTATGAATTCTCTCAATTTTCCTATATGACCATAGTCATTACTAAGACTTTTGTTGACCAACATGGCAAGTGGTCCAAATCATAAGTATGAGTTCCTTGTTTCATTTGAACCACATGTCATTTCTTCTAGAAAAAATTACAATGAGAAACAAAAAAAAGAACAAAAATATTTAAGGATGAACATGCAATACTATGAAGCATTTAGTTCATATCTTAGAGTTGATTCATGACTAAATTTACATGCATGCCATGTATAGATCTTTTATGATATAGGAATGGGTTAAGAAATATAAATATATATATATATATATATATATATTATTATATATATATTTTAGAAATTTTTTTAATACACCAGTTTTAGAAATATTAATGGACCAAAATTAAATGTTGAAATTAAGTTTCATTTTGTATCATTTGGATGGATATTCAATTTATTATAGAAAAACATTATGAGAGATGTTAAATTTTTAATCATTAATTGACATGCCTTGACCTCAAACCATGTCTTTATATTTGATCCTTAAAGACAACTTTTATCACATCATGATGAGAACAAATCATTTAAAAAATTGTAAACACTATTTATATTGTAAAAATTAATAGATGATTTCACAATTTTTCCATAAAATAATGAATTTTTGATAGGTTAGTTATCAACATAAAGGAGAAAATAAAATATTAATTAAATTTTAAAAAATACTATTTTTAAGTTTCATAAAGCTTTATAATATGTAATACTATTGTGTTTATCACCACTAATAATATAAATGTGTTCAAATACTATTCGGATAAAAGAGACATTCATATCACACGCATAAATAACTAACTATAACCATTATTTTAAAACTTATACCAACAAGGTTCACACAATTTTATTGAGATTGAGATAAGAGAAATGTTTTGCCAAATGATTACATTACATGAATGCCATTTATTTATTTACTTGCTAGGAGGCGATGAGAACCTAAGGTAAAAGCAAGCAGACCACATGAGTGATGTGCATGTGCTCCTGGTGAGATTTAATAACACAAAATATGAGACCAGGGAGATTAAGCATGCGGGATAGGACGAAGGCGATGGGCATGGGGAGGTGGAGATGGAGGGCAGTGAGAATGAGGGGGCACAGGGTAGCCCGGCTTGTGGCACCCGGATGCAGCCTTTGTCGACCCTTCTGCCAATCCTCCAGAACCTACTTCTTCGTTAGACTTAGCGGCAGCAGCTTCAGCTTCAGCTCCAGCGTGTGTCACAAGAATCGTCGAAGTTAACAACAGCATTGCTACTATTGATATCCAGCACAACCGCGCCATTTCCGTCTTCTTGGATTTCATGGCCATGGCCATCTTGTTGATATAAAGTGAAAATAAAATGATGAATTCTAACTCTACTTGCAGAATGTATAACAGAATCGATAATAGAAAAAGGAATTGCGAATTGCGTTTTGGAATTGTAGTGCGATGGATGGATCTTACTTATAGACAACACACCGGCATGGCATGGAGGGTTTACAATCGGTCGAAGGAATTCAGTGAAACTCAACGCGAAATCGTGTCAAAGCGAAACCCGACTTTCTCACTCTCCGTTACGGTCAACATCTACTTGTGCGTGACACTTGTTTTGCACAATCACCCCATCTCTCAAATCTGTTACATGAATCCCCAGTATTTGATTTTGCGTGTTAATCTTTGACTCTTGAAATTTAGAATCTGATTTCAACTTGCACGATGATGGAATCCTTGTTGCCGGGAATGAAAAGAAGTGCGGGCCAATTCAAATTTAATTTATTCTAAAAGCCCTCATGGTAATTTTTTAACTAGGGTTTTTTATCCAATTTCTTAACTCGCTTTCTTATCCAATGTTGTTTTTGTGTTTTTCTTACTCTCCCCACATACCTAATTTTTTTTGTTTTATAATTCCTTTTACTATACTATTGAGATTTATCTATTTATTTATTATTCATTATATCTTATAGTTAATTTTTAATGATTAAATGCTATTATTATTATCTATTACTTAATAAATGTTTTTTTATAGGTAAGCACCCACGAACGAGTAACCTATCACAAGGAGTGCCTTAACAGTGCACCCATTCAACGTCAATCCAAAGCCCTATGGGCTTATCACTTAATATACATTATTTTAATTATGTTGGTTCAAATCTATATTTCTAAAAAATATCAATTCGAATCAATGGTAAATTTCATAATACATGTCTTATACAAAGGTACAACAATGGTATATTATACATGTCTTCATCAAAGGTACGACAATGTTCATTAGTGATATGCTTCTAAGCCAAAAACATCGAACCCCCAAAGAAGCCATTTATTTAAACATTTCCGGGACTATTTCCGAAACCTTGTATATAGGGGTATTGTCTTTTTGCAATCAACTTACCATTTAAGTTTTTAAATGCAATCATGTTTTTCCACATAGAAGGATTAACTTGAGTATCTAATATCTCTTGGTCCACTTCTACCAAAGCCCGTTTTTTTGTTTTGCATGAATTTGCAATGAGAACATTGTATGGTATGTTGTTATGAATGCAAGCACTACCAATAACATCAGAGAGATCCTCCAAAGTGTTACCCCCTTCAAAAACGAGGCCCCTCATAGGATAGTCAAGAAGCTCCAATATATTGTCCCCACCTTCTCAGACTTCCATGATACTCCTTTTGTCGGTGCAGGAAAGAACGTTAAGATAATAATCATTCCACATTGATTCATTACATCAAATTGTACAATTTTAGGATATCACAGTTGTAATCATATATGTACAGTTCAAAATAAGTTATTGAATAAAAAAAATTAAAACAATGAATTATTTAACCTTTTATTTATGTTCAAAAGTTGCACCAAAACAGTTTCAATGTGTAAAGTGTCACATGTTGCAACTAAAATAGTGTACTTAAGTGGAAATGTAGATGGTTTATAGTTGCAAAAGATCCGAAGCTATTGTAACCAAGACGAAAAATTGGATTTCCAGCCTCGAAAACCAAAAGTAATGGTAAGGATAAACTATCATGGTAAATACATTGGGGAAAGCATTCCAATACTCTAGGCATAGTTACCACATGCCCCTATTTAATTGGATTCACCTGTAGTATAGAAAAGAATAACATTAGAAGTGCATTAATGAACAATAAAAAAAACCTAGACACTGCATGAAAAGGTGTTGTCATAATCGTTATTTCTAATTAAATTTATGGAACACACATTTGGATTGTCAAAGCCATGAAGCGTCTCTTTCCGCACTACTTTGGTGAAGTTGAACTTACTGGGGTCGAACCCCTACAAGACCACCTACAGTTGCAAGACCACCTACAGTTGAAATTCATTAGGAAATTTCTTAACATGATGTCCTTCATTCAGTTGAGCGATGAAACCATATTCATCTGGGTTGATCTACAATTTATTACCCCCACATAGTCTGCGGATAGAATCCATGTTAAAGTGTGTCCTTAAAAACATCCCCCCAAAAGGCATAACCAAATTAATGTATGTTCAACAGGAAATTTCAAGAATTTGCATCACATTTTGCATCAAATTTATATGTTCCTGCAATTTTCCATACTTTCAATGCTTTTAAGGGATGCAATATTTTTAGCATGTCTTAGGTTCCTATGTCTAAAAAAATTCCAACAATTCTTTGTAACTCTCACAATAGCTAAACTGTTTATTTACATAGCAATGAATATAAAAGGTGAGAAAGTGAGGGTATTGATTTAAATCCTGCAAAGGAGTGGGATACCTATTTGAAAAATAGAGAAAACTAGTGTATTAATCTTACCTCGTAAAACCCAATAGAATTCCACATGAGACTGACATTCATGCGAACAATGGAGAAATTGGCACAAATCACAAATTTTACAAGCTCAAATAAATTTAAATGGGAAGGAAAATATAACCCATAAAATGATGAATAATTCATTAGTATGGTCATTCCAAAATGTAATTCTATCAATGTAGTAGCTGCATAGAAAGAAAAAAAGAACTCCATTTCATAGATTAGAGAATTCACCCATCTAGCACATATTCTTCCCATTCCCCCAAATTGTGGGTAATGTTGTGACCTAGAATAGAAATAAATGCAAATCACTCAATCTCTCTCTCTCTCTCTCTCTCTCTCTCTCTCCCAGAAATGTATATGTATTAGAATTTTGCATCAAATAAAAGGTTTCTAGTTTAATGATTTGTAAACAACACAAGTAAAAAATAAAAAGAAGTCATCTAACCAGAGAATAAATATCAATAAAATTTAAAATTACAAATGCTTCAATATGATAAAATTAAATAACAAGATATACTCTACATTGAGATGAGGTGTTTGTCTTACATATAAATTCTTTGATAGTAATTTATGAGCTTGATATAGATTCTCAATAACCTCGGTCACTACTTTATTGGTTTGTTGAACAGTTTCTTGATGATATTTTTGAGCGTTTTGGGTTCTATGTTTTCGAGATTTGCAAAGATAATGATTGTTTAAAATGTTTTGTAATAGTCTAGTTAATATTATTAGGTATAAGTAATATATTAGCCCAATTTTAGGTAGTTATGATGGTATTTATATTTTATTGGAATAGTAAAAATGAACCAAACTTTGTGAGAGCTAGCAATATCTTCCACACAGATGTATGAATCCTTAACCAAGGGAAAAAACAAGTGTTGTGAATATAACAAAATGATAAAACCGGGTCTTACATATCCACTGAACTATATTTTTGGTTAGTGGTTTTGCAATTATAATACAATCCCTCATTTGGAGAGTCTCATAACAATACATGGAGAAAATGTGCATCAAATGCCATCTTTCCAACCACTGAGTACATTACCACAGTATATTATACATGTCTTCAGCAAAGCTATGACAATGCTACTTCTAACCCAAAAACTTTGAACCCCCAAAGAAGCCATTTATCTAAACATTTCCTGGACTATTTCTCAAACCTTGTATATAGGGCTATCCTCCTTTTGCAATGAACTTACCATTTATGTTTTGCCACATAAAAATATTAACTTGAGTGTTTAATATATCCTAGTCCACTTCTCCCAAAGCCTGTTTTTCTACGTAGCATTAGTTGTATACATAATTCAGAAATGTTTAGTAATATAAAAAAGGATCATACACTTTATTAAAAGAAACAAGTCTCAACATAACCATTAATGTTAACTACACTGCTGCATGAGGGAGGAACAAATATTGGTAATATGCTACTACAATATACCTAAGGAAACAAAAAACCCTTTTTGCCACCAATTTTCAATGAGAATAGTGTATGGTATGTTTTTATCTGAAGACATATGACAACACTACCAAAATCATTGGAGATATCCTCCGAAGTATTATCCCCTTAAAAAAACAGACCCTCACAGGATAGTCGAGAAGCTCCATAATATTGACCCCGCCTTTCTCAGACCTTCATGGTACTTTTTTTGGGTGCTTTTTCAATGAGGAGAGGAATGTTGAGGTAATAACCTTTCTTCATTAATTCATCATGCCAATTTTCACAATATTTAGATATCACAGTTGTAATCATATCTCTATAGTTTACAAATTTGTTATCGAATCGAAAAAAATAAAAAGAATGAAATATTTAACCTCTTCATATTTCTATTCAAAAGTTCCACCGAAATTGTTTCAATCCAAAAAGAGTCAAATGTTGCAACTAAAATAGTGGAGTTAAGTGGAATTGTAGTTGGTTTATAGTTGTAAAATCTCAGAGGCTCTTGTACCCATGACGAGAAAATGGGTTCCCAACCTCGACAACCAAATTAAATTCTAACAACAAGCTATCATGGTTAATTCCTTTAGGCAAGAAGTCCAATACTCAAGAAGCACATTCTCACACTCAATTGGACTCACCTGCATTATAAGAAACAATAACATGAGAAGTGCATGAAAGTGCACTCAAAACCCCAAACACTGCATCAAAAGGTGTTTCCCTAAAGCATGTTGTCCACTAAAATTCAGTAGGAAATTTCTTAATATGACACCGTTCATTCAGTTGAGAAATGAAACCATATTTTATAGGGATGATCTAGAAGTTAATACCCCCACACAGTTTGTGGCTACAATCCATGTCAAAACATGTCCTTAAAAACATCACCCAAAAAGGCATACCCAAATTAATCTATGTTGAATAGGAAATTTCAATAATTGCATCACATTTTACACATTGAAATTTTATATGTTCATGCTGTTTTCCATACTTTCAACACTTTTATTGGATGTAATATTTTTAGTATGTATTCGGTTCCATATAAAGAAATACCAACAATTCTAAGTAACTTTGACAACATCGCAACAATTTATTTACATACATATGAACAAAAAAGGTGAGAAAGTGAATGTCTTAATTTAAATCCTACAAAGGAGTGGGATACTTGTTTGCAAAATAGGGAAAACAAGTCTATCAATCTCACCTAGTAAAAATAAACATAATTCCACATGAGACTCACATTCATGCCAACAATGGATAAGTTGAAACATATCATAAATTTTGCAAGCTCGGAGAAAGGTAAATGGGAAGGCTAGATATATCCCATATAATGAAAGTAATTAGATTCATTGTGGTCATTTCAAAATGTAAGTCTGTAGATGTAGTAGCCACATAGAAAGAAAACAAGAACTCCACTTCATAGATAAGAGAATTCACGCATCTAACACGTATTCTTACCACTCCCCCAAATTATGTGTAGTGAAAGAAAACAAGAACTCCACTTCATAGATCAGCGAATTCACCCATCTAACACATATTCTTCCTACTTCCCCAAATTATGAGTAGTGTTGTGACCTAGAATAGAAATAAATGCATATAACTCAAACTCCCTCTCTCTGACATAGAAATGTATATGTATAATAATTCCACCTTGAAGAAAATATTTCGAGGTTGATGGTTTGTACCAAAAAATAAAAATAAAAAAAATTGAATCAATGAATATTATTACATGTTTTTTTAAAATGTATTTATGTTTAACTAATATATTTATTCTTTTAATAATAATAATAATAATAATTAAAAAAATGAAATAATAATTTAGTTATGTTTTATGATATTGATATTTATAATGAAGATGTAATTTTGATATGTTTATCAATGTTTACCAATCTTTTAATTTATATGATCATCCTAATTTAATTATAATTAACAAAAGACACTTTTCAATACTAAAATCACAGAACCATACATCTTTATAATTCACAGACTCGTTTAATTTATATGATCATCCGAATTTAATTATAATTAACTAAACACATTTTTCAATACTAAAATCATAGAACCATACAGCTTTATAATTCACAGACTTGATTAACTATGGAACCATGGTGCAATTTGAAGGAAAGAAAAAATTCCTACCAATTTCTTGTTTTAGTATTTCTATATTGTATTCTTTCATGTGGGCATCATCTTAAATTAACCTTTTATTTCCTAAAGAAATTTACTTGTATTTTTATTTCCCTCTTAATTTATCATAAATTAATTAATTAGAGAAAATATCATATCAACACATATAATATTAAGTATGTGGTATGTGTTCAGGCCATACATTTTGACGAGGTGTGTGTTTAGGCCATACATATTGAATGAGGTGGCAGACCCTTCATGTCGAGAGAATCAGTCATGATGAATTGAAGTGATGGAAACTTTATCTAGAAATTAAGCCCAAAAGGTTACTTAAGGAGAAGAATGAAAAGAAGGCAATTGCAGTAGTCCAGCAAGATCTAGGTTTAGATTCAGGTGATGAAAGGAGGATAACCATCATGGTTACACTAGGTAAAACCTCCAACATTAGTTCAAGATCAAAAACTATTGCATATTCATCTAACATAAATCCTCCACATGAGGATAAGAGATTTGATTTGTTTAACATAAGGATAACTTCTAAGCATACAAAGATAGATACAATGTTTGAAAGTGGATCACAGGTGAATCTAATCTCTGAATATTTAGTTAAAAGTTTGCGTTTGGAAAGACAAAATCATCGAAGACCTTATCCATTAGGATGGATAATCAATGGAAACATCATGTAATAAATGAAGAAAAAGTGATTCAAACAAATCAAGAGCTAAATCAATACTTTCAAAGACAAACTAAGTTGCAACAAGTTCACTTAGTAAATAGGAAGCATAAAAGTATATCAATTCAAGTAGCTGGCTTGATATCAAGTATATCTTTGATTGTCTCTATCATTATGAAAAATAGTTTGTCTATACATATTGATGGTATTAAACATCATCCAGTAGAGACTATTTTCAAATATTGTGAATCACTAACTCATGGTTCTTAGTGGAAAGAAATCAATTGCCATGTTGATAACAGGTTGTTTTCCATCATCGTAAGTTGTTCATATCGCAGATGGATGAAACAGGTCACTGACTCAAAACGTTCCATGGTCAACATCATCACGGTCATCGTTTGCATGTGATTGATCAAATGTATTGGTACATCATTAGGTCAAGGTGGAAAGAGAGGGAGTTCTAGCCTCATTGACTAATTTTTTCGTCAAACTTTTGTGGTCCAAAAGCTTTCAACTGGAGAGGAAGTCTCGAGGAGAATTCCATTGATTCAGTTGCACAAGTGTTTAAGTGTCATCATCAGTATTCAGTGTCGTTGTCAATTCCGTTAAGATTCGACAATTTGATAATGTTGGTTATGTATTAGGTTGTTCAGGTAATGTTTATGGTATATATGGCGTTGAGTGGATATGGGTTTGTACCTAGCTGTCAACTTGTGTCCATCAATAGTTCCGCTGGGATTGGTCGATGACATGTGTCTTGTCGTTGCCTCACAGATTGATCATCATTTTGGGTTGTCATCCACTTTGCAGGGTTTGATATGATTTGTCGACATAGCTTATCGTCCTATGATATTGGTACAAATGTCACTTTTTGATGAAGAAAAGGTACATAGGTTATTTTGTGAAACCTAAACCTAATACAAATGTAATGCTAAAAACCTAAACCCTAAGTGCATTAACCTAACACCTAAGCCCCAAACCATGTATCAAAGCCTAATTCTATACCTAATGAATGTTGCCTAAGTCTAAACCCCTAAACCTATGATCATATAACTCTCAGACTATATTCATATGTTAACACATTGTAAAACAAATATAAAAACAAGACCATAGGCCTTGACTGCAACCACATCAGAGGTTAGCTGCCACATGTAACCACTAGGAAGTTGTCACATGCAGGTGGTTAACGAAGCCATCACAGGAACTGTCGGGATAGCCGACAGATGTCAGGTCGTGGTTAGACTACCCCGTTCACATGCAGGCGATCAATATACTCCGACCGGTTAGTAAATCACAAGCAGTCCTGTGGTTATTATAAAGTTTATTTATGGTTCTTTTGTTGAATTTGTTAAGACAACTAATGCGATGGTCATTAAACCTAGCCTAGGTTTCATAAATTTTGCAAGCTCCGAGAAAGGTAAATGGGAAGGCTAGATATATCCCATATAATGAAAGTAATTAGATTCATTGTGGTCATTTCAAAATGTAAGTCTGTAGATGTAGTAGACGCATAGAAAGAAAACAAGAACTCCACTTCATAGATAAGAGAATTCACGCATCTAACACGTATTCTTACCACTCCCCCAAATTATGTGTAGTGAAAGAAAACAAGAACTCCACTCCATAGATAAGCAAATTCACCCATCTAACACATATTCTTCCTACTTCCCCAAATTATGAGTAGTGTTGTGACCTAGAATAGAAATAAATGCATATAACTTAAACTCCCTCTCTCTGACATAGAAATGTATATGTATAATAATTCCACCTTGAAGAAAAGATTTCGAGGTTGATGGTTTGTACCAAAAAATAAAAATAAAAAAAATTGAATCAATGAATATTATTACATGTTTTTTTAAAATGTATTTATGTTTAACTAATATATTTATTCTTTTAATAATAATAATAATAATAATTAAAA
>APFE030877314.1:42596-55994 GCA_000404065.3 Pinus taeda | reverse complement strand
AAACTGGTTTACCCCTTCCAAATTGGAGTTCCTTTGTCAGTGGTTTGCAAAGTCCAAATAGTCCTTTTCGTACCAACACTTTATCCTCTGCCTCTGCTAGTCCTAGTAGTTCTCAGACACTAGGAAATCTATCTCACACTAGTTCTGGTTCCACCGTTCATATAGTACCTGTTATTATTGCTCCTCCATTCATTATGGCTATACCTGCTAGGTATGCTCCACTAGCTCTCCCTGCTGTTTTACATGACCTTCCTAGCAAATATGCTGCTAGAATTCCAACATGGGGAGGAGATGAAGACATTACAGTAGAAGAACATGTAGATAGATTCGATGATTTTGTTGACAGAGAAGAAGTTGATGATGAAGATGTAAAACTAAGATTGTTTGCTCAAACTTTCATTAGGGAAGTCAGAAAATGGTTCAAAGCCCTTAGAGCCGGAAGTATTCACAGTTGGGCAGAATTTGAAGTTAGTTTTCTAAGGAAATGGGGAAATAGATCCAACCCTGTCCAAGCTCTTACTGAATACAACAATCTTAGAAAAGCTCCATATGAAACCGTCCAAAACTTCTCTAAGAGGTTTAATAAAATATACAATTCTATCCCAGCTCATTTGAAACCTCCTGGAGCTTTGGCACAGTTGAGATATGCTGAAGCATTTGATTCAGATTTCTCGCTCTTACTCAGAGAAAGGGATTATGCCACTCTTGCTGATATGCAAAACGATGCAATTAAGGTGGAGGTGAACATGATTGCTGCTAAGAAATCAAAGATGGCAAAGCCTAAACTGAAAGAAGAAGAGAAACCTTCTACCTCTGCTCCAGAAGACAAGTTTGAAACAATGATGAAAACCATGGAAAAACTGATGGATCGGTTAGCTCTTGGGAATGCTTCTACTCCTCCAGCCTAGCAGGAACCTCAATTTAGGAACCCTCAGTTCAGAAGACCTCAGAATCAACAAAGGCCAAGAGAGAACAGAAATCAACAGTCAGATCCTCCAGTGAGACCTCCTTTCCAACAAAATTTGGTAGATGAAGAAGATGAGCCCGAAATTCCTGAGGAATCAATCCATTGTTTTGATGAAGAAGTGTCAGGGATTTTCTTGACTAAGGAGGAACATGATGAGTCCAGCATGATCAAATCAGGAGAAGAGCCTTCAGATTTTTTAAAGGGCTATCAGCACGCTATATTTGAGATGCAAAAGCAGTACAATCTCAGGAATAGAAATGTTCCTATTACATCAAACAAAGCACAGCCCAAGAAGGATACCTCAAAGACAGTTGAAGATAAAAAGGAAAACTCAAAGGTTGTTGAAGGTAAGAATGATTCTCCACCTGTCAAAAATGATATTCAAATTCCTTCCCCTCCTAAAGAAATTGAGAAGACTGCTTCTGTTTTTAACCTTGAGAATGAGATTGCAAAAATTAAGATATCACTCCCCTTTAATGAAATTCTCAAGGTAGACAAATACAGAAGTAAAATTGTTGAAATGCTCAATTCACAACCAGGAGTAGCTGACATCCTAAATGTACAAGAAGATAATCCTGTTATTTGTTTGGGTCCAAGACTTGAGGATGAACAGAGTGAAGAGTTCCCCCCTTTCTACATAAGCATTAGCATTCATGATATGACTCTACATAATGCTATGTTAGACTCAGGGGCATCACATAATCTCATGCCCAAAGTAATCATGGAAAGACTGGGGTTAGAAGTAACTAGGCCATATAAGGATTTATTTTCCTTTGATTCAAAAAGAGTCCAATGCATTGGTTTGATAAAGGGATGTTGTTGTGGGTCTCACACAAATTCCAGCAAAAACAATTGTCATGGACATTGTCATGGCAGACATTCCACCAAAGTTTGGGATGCTCCTTTCGAGATCATGAGCAGCAAAAATCAAGGGCACAATGCAGATGGATCTCACATATGCTACCATCCCAGTGCTTGGTGAACAAAGGAGGTTGTATCGGGAGACCAGAATGGCCTATATGGTAAGCAGCAAAGACAAGCCTCAAAATTTTCCTATTTATTCATTCGATACTGGTCTTGGATCAGCTATCCTTTTCAATGAATCAGTTGGAAGAGAATCACAAGATGAACCTTCAGAAAATCAGTGTCAAGAAGGGCAGCAAGGAGATGAAAGAGACACCATGGGCTGCTAGTCATTACACTTTGATGGATCAGCAGGAAGAGAAGGGGCAGAAGCTGGGATTTGGATCACTAGTCCAACTAAAGAAAGTAAGTTTCTCTCCTACAAACTAAACTTTGATTGTACCAACAATATGGCTGAGTACGAATCTCTGATTTTAGGCTTAGAAGCCTTGATAAAATTGAAAGCTAAAAACATTGTTGTTTGTGGAGATTCTGAATTGGTAATTAAACAAGTAGAAGGTGCATACCAAACTAAGGATGTAAGGATGAGAGCATACAGAAACTTAGTGTTGGAGATGTTGGAAAAATTTCAATCCTATTCTTTCATCATCAAAACTAGAGACCAAAACTCTATTGCAGATTCTCTTGTTGTTTCTGCCAGTATTTTTATCATTCCTAAGCACTCTTTTGAAAATTATGAAGTGGAGGTTCGCCATAGACCAGTTATACCAGATAACATCACAAGTTGGCAAGTTTTTGAGGATGATCAGCAGGTAAGGAACTTCATTGAATTAAAGGAAGAATTTGAAAACAATTAGATAGATCAGCAGAATATGTTAGTAGAGTCAAAGGAAATTTCTGAAGTCTTACAATTACAAAACAACTTAATTCCAAAGGGCCTCATTCCCCTTGAGAAATTATTTGATCAAAATGATGTATTCAAAGCACCAAGATTACAAGCTAATGAAGAAGAGGTGGAAAGCTACAATTTAGGAGACTCAGTTGTGCCTAAGATAGTCAAGATTTCAAAATTTCTTTCAACTGATATGAAGAATAAATATGTTGAGATGATGAAAAAGTTCATTGATTTTTTTGCGTGGATTTATGCTGACTTGAAACAATATGACTCCTCAATTATACAGCTTACCATTCCTATTAAGGAGAATGAAAAGCCTTTCAAGCAGAAGTTAAGAAGAATTAATCCTCTTCTGATGCCACTGATTGAAAAAGAAGTGAAAAAACTCTTTAATGCTAAAATTATTGTTCCAATCAGATTCTCAAATTGGCTTGCTAATTTGGTACCAGTCAGAAAAAAGAATGGAGAGATCAGAATTTGTATAGACTTCAGAAACTTAAACAAAGCTTCATTGAAGGACAATTATCCTCTCCCTAAAATGGATTTGATTTTGCAAAATTTTGTTGGTTCACAAAGGATGTCTATGCTTGATGGTTTCTCAGGGTACAATCAGATTCTTGTTCATCCAGATGATCAAGAGAAAACGGCCTTCACCACACCATGGGGAACATTCATGTATGCAAAGATGCCATTTGGTCTCATGAACGCAGGAGCCACTTTCCAGACAGCAATGGATATTTCTTTTGCTGAAGAAAAAGACAAATCAGTGGTGGTCTATCCTGATGACATCACAGTTTTTTCAAAGAGAGAAGAAGATCATTTGAAGCACCTTGAAAGGGTCCTGCTGAAGTGTAGGAGGTTTGGTATTTCTCTAAACCCAACCAAAAGTATTTTCGCTTTAACTTCTAGCAAACTTCTTGGTCATATTATTTCTGAAGAAGGAATTAGGATTGGTCCTAATAAAGTTAGTGCAATTCAAAAATTAGATCTACCAAGGAGTAGGAAGGAGATTCAATCCTTTCTTGGGAAGGTTAACTTTGTTAGAAGATTCATTCCTAACTTTGCTGAAGTTTTCAAGAGCATAACAAAGATGTTAAAGAAGGGAGTGGATTTTAAGTGGAGAGCTGAAGCAAAGAAATCATTTGAAGAGATCAAGAAGGCACTTACACAAGCACCAATACTTATCAGCCCAGATTTTACCAAGGAATTTCTTATTTTCACATTCGCTTTTGAAGACACAATTGTTGGAGTTCTACTGCAAAAAGGAAGTCAAGGTACTGAGCAACCCATTTCCTTCTTTAGCAAGACATTAGCAAACGCTGAATTGAAATATAACATCCTAGAAAAGAAAGCCTATGCCTTGGTGAAAGCAGTAAAGGATTTCAGAATTTATGTTTTGCACTCTCACATTGTTGCCTACGTTCCAAATGCTGTTATAAAAGATATTCGTACACAGGCTGATCCAGATGGAAAAAGGGGGAAGTGGATAGCAAAATTGTTAGAGTATGACATTGAGATCAAACCCACAAAGTTGGTAAAGGGTCAAGGCCTAGCTAAATTGCTGACACAATCAAATTTGGACTGTCTTGATTTTAATTTAAGCACAGAGATCTCAGAAATTTCGGAAAATGAAGAGGAATTGGTCCAAATAAATGAAAAATTATTGATGTCAAAATGGTACAAGGATGTATCATTTGTTTTGTAGCATAATAGAGCCCCTGATAATCTTTCAAAATCCAAAGCTCAGTTTATCAAACTGAAATCTCTTAGATATTTTGTGTATGACCAAAATTTGTTTTGGAAAGATGCAGGAGGAATATTATTAAACTGCCTCATTGAAGAAGAAGATGATAAAGTAATTGATGAGTTTCATAAGGGGGATTGTGGAGGACATCACTATTGGAAAGCCACTGCAAACAAGGTCTTAAGGGCTGGCTATTTTTGGCCAACTATGTTTAGAGATATCTATAAAAAGATAGCTACATGTCATGAATGTCAAGTGTTTGAAGGAAAGAGAAAGCTTATGCCACTGCCCTTGGTTCCTATATATGTTGAAGCACCTTTCCAGTAATGGGGATTAGATTTTATAGGAGAAACCCATCCTCCTTCATCAAGACAGCATCACTGGATTCTCACAGCCACCGATTACTTTACAAAATGGATAGAAGCAGTACCCACAAGGCAAGCAAATGATTCAGTGATTATTTCTTTCTTAGAAAATAATATATTATCAAGATTTGGTTGCCCAATTAATATCATAACTGACAATGCTCAAGCTTTTAAGTCCAAAAGAATGATTAATTTTTGTCATCAGTATCACATTTCCCTTGGACATTCCATTGCTTATTATCCACAGGGAAATGGTCTGGTTGAATCATCAAACAAGAGCCTTGTAAGAATCATTAAGAAGCTGTTGCAAGAAAATAAAAAAGCTTGGCATTTGAAATTGAAATATGCTTTGTGGGCTGATCGGATTTGCACAAAGAGGTCCATTGGAACATCACCATATGAGCTAGTATACGGAGTTGAGGCCATATTTCCAACATCCCTTGGAGTACCTGTAATGAAGTTGATTCAAGGATTAGAAGAGGAACCAAATGTTGTACAACGAAGGATAAATCAGCTGATAGATTTGCAAGAGAAAAGAAATGAGGTGTTTGACAGTCATCAACAAAATCAGAACCGAATCAAAAGAGCATTTGACAAAAAGATCAAAGAAGTTGCATTTCAGATCCATGATAAAGTTTTGAAATGGGAAGCTAGAATTGAAGAGAAAGGTAAGCATGGTAAATTCGAAAATTTGTGGAAAGGGCCATATCAAATTTCTGCTTTCCATGGAAATAACACTTACATTCTGCAGGAGATTGATGGAAAGCCATATGCTAGAGGACCTGTTAATGGCAGGTTCCTAAAGCATTATTATTGATTAAAATTCTGCCAAGTTTCTCACAACATTGTATATACCCGTTTTATCAGTCTTTCTTTGTTGCAAATAAATGACAAGCTGAACAGAAAGCTCAAGCCCGAGGTGAAGGCCCATAAAGCTGGAAAAGGATGTTTGTAACCTTCATCTATGTTTCATAAAATGGACAAAGCACTGGACATACGAGTTATTAGTGTACCATAGGAGCACACTATCCCAAGTGGAGCCACTGTTATCACTTAAAAAAAGATCTGATATATGTAACTTCTCATCCTAGCCCGATGACAAAGGTCAGTGTTAGTCTAAGTTGTTTTCATATTGTTTTTTCCCTTAAAGTCTGAAGTTTTAAGAGGTCATGAGTCAAGTATATTCTTATCTACCATTGGTTCCCCTTCATTCACCATTGTTTCATAGCCATGTGTCATTTTGTAATCCACCACCAAGCCTTTTGGTAATTGCGTAGCGCATGCATTCTTTTAAAGTGTTTTCGCAGCGTGTTTATTTTGTTTAGCAGTTTCGCAGCGCAAACTTTATTAGGTGATTTCGCAGCGCATCATTCAAATTTCAAACTAACCGCGCTGCGAAATCAAGGATTCGTGCATTTCGCAGCGAATCTTTCCCGAAATGTCAAATCCGTTAGGTAAATTAGAGGCTGCGTCATCTTGTGTCAGTTCATGTACTCCACTTATCACGTTCCACCACCCATCGCCATTATCACCACCATTAGATTTGTTGATACGCACGAATTACCATTTCCAAGAAAGGCCACCTTGCACAAGTCTTAATGATGATTGTAAGCCTTGCATGAATAACAAATCTGCAAGATTGCAATTTGAAAGATTACAAACAGCAAGATTTCAATTTTAAATACAAGTGTAATCAAGCGAGGCAGCAAATCAAGCGAGGCAGCAAATTCAAGCGAGGCAGAATTTCAAAAGAAGCTGAGTTTACAGTTCAAACAGAGCTAGTATTCCTTGTTTGCAAGACTTTAAGATTTCATGGAGAGATCAATGGAGAAAAAAGAACACAGATCCGGAAAATGTCTGAGGAATGAGCCTGAAGGCTTGGATATAGCACTGAGGAATAAAGAGGTGGAGAAGGCGTTTAAAAAGGTTGGGTGTTGGAATTTTTGCAAGAAGTTACAAGGAGGGCATGCACAGGTAACCAAAGAATTTGCGCTTAATTTCACAGGTTTAAATTCAAAGGTAGCTATGATAGAATTGCAGGTCTCGCCAGAGATGATATCCATTGTGACAGAGATTCCACGAGGACAAGAGAACTGGTTCAAAAACTTCAAATTTGACATGAACCCATGCAAGGAATTTTTAAAGAAGGAGTTTGTAAATGCAGATTTAAGTAAGTCAGTGCCCAGAAGCTATGTCAAAGAATCTTATGCACATTTACTCACCTGTATACAAATATACCTGACTTGCGAAGGAAGGTATACCAAGGTGTATTCGTACCATTTCAAGCTCCTTTTTCATTTCACAGGGAAGGTTTCCATTGATCTACCTTTTTATCTATTTCGTAGTTTGAGTAAGATGTGTGATAAAGTACAATTGAGGAAGGAAGCTTGTGAAACTTCTCTGTTTCATCATGGCTTGATTAAACTACTGGTCTTACATGAGCTTCAATAGGTAGGCAAAGATTGGAATTCATTTATTTTTATGGCTGGTTTCAAAAGCCAGACTGGCCTCAGTCCTCTACCTGCAAGAGATCTTACAATAGCGGATCTTCAAACAGAAGCAAGAGCTAAGAGATTTCCAAAATAAAAAGCAAGGAAACAAGTGAGAGAGTCAGTACAGCCACTGATCATTCAAGATACACCTCAGCAATCAACTAAGGAAAAAGCTCAAGTTAAAAAGATTGCACCTGAAGCAAGCACAGCTGAAGTAATCTCAAGGAGAAGAACAAGAAGTCAAATGGCTGAAGAAAAAGGTAAGGCAGTAGCTGTTGAAGAAAGTCTAGTTTCAAAGAGAAATCTAAACGATTTATTGCAGGCTATTGACTTTGAGGAGTCCCCACTAGTTCAAGAGGAATTGATGCAGTCAGAAAAAGAGAATACAAAGAAAACCAAAGCCTCAAAGAAGCTTAAATTTGACGAGCAAGTTGAACAATTTGTTTTCAAACCCAGGAGACCCATAACAAGGAGATTTCAGCAAGTACAGGAGGTACCACCAAGAACAGAGGAAACAGGGGAAGAGATACAATGCCATCAAAGAAAGGACAAAGGCAAAACAATCACCACATATAAAGAAGACAATATAGCAGACTTGAAAAGAAGATTGGAATCAACTAACCTTGAGATTGCCAGACTGAGGAAAGCTGCTAGAAGACATGCCATCATACAAGCTAATTATTACATAATTAAAGCCTTATGGGAAGAGAAAGCAACTGTAGAGGTGGTTGACTGTAATACTCAATTCCATACTTGGACAGTACCAGCAATCAAAGAAGCAAAATTCATCAAGATGATTAATATGCAATTAAGAGTTGGGAACAAGATTATGAGGAAACAGATAGAAGATTTAAAGGCACAGTTAAGCCAGCTAAAGGAACCTTCTAAATGAAATCACATTTCAAGTAAGATTATGTTTTGAATTTTGATGAGTTTTCTTAGTCTCATCTTCTTGAAGAATTCTAAATGTCCATTCAGTTTTGGAAA
Source organism: Pinus taeda (assembly GCA_000404065.3). Classification (NCBI taxonomy): domain Eukaryota; kingdom Viridiplantae; phylum Streptophyta; class Pinopsida; order Pinales; family Pinaceae; genus Pinus; species Pinus taeda. The sequence continues at coordinate 47,680 of APFE030877314.1, read as the reverse complement.
GTCTTGGAACAATTGAAAGGAGGTTTTGACAACAAAGTGTTCAATTAATAAAATTTTGGGTTGAGAACTATGTTTTTTTAAACAACTCAGCAGTTTCGTAACGCGCTACGAAACTGCTGAAGCTAAAGGTTCCAATACAAATCAACCAATTTTGAAACAGAAGCGGGAAAATTTTGAAGAACAAATATATGCAAGGAGACATCCGAAGCTGCAGCAATCAATCAAATTAAGACAGAGGGAGAAATATGGGTTTGGATCCAAATTTGAATTTTGTCATAAAATGAGCATTTTAAGCACGGTTCAGATATGTTAAGACAACCTGAATGCATTTTTGTTTTAAAAAGCAGTGGACAGCACATCAATGGACATGGCCATCTGTCACGTTTTGGAAAGCAAAGATGAAAGACTTGCTTTTGTGGATTCGAAAACCATAAAGACCAAGAAGCAGGGGTTGTTTCCTATATTTCGGCACAATGGGAAAGATGGGGCATAAAAAACAAGCGTGGAGTTTTAAACTTCCATCATAGCCAAACTAACAGGGAACCAGATGTCAAGGAATGGGAATCATTGTAACCAACGCTATTATTAGCGTATCATGGTGTTAGAATCCTACTAGATTTAGAACTCTGAAAACTCTAGTTAAAAGTTTGTTATATTAAATAAGCAGTTAGAAGTGGATTAAATCTCTAATGGATTAGGTGTCATTAGAAGTGGATCTCGAGTTTCCCTCATGCTTGAGAAAAAATCTCAATTAGATAGGAGAAGAACTCTATATATAGCTGAAGCAGCAATGTAAAAAGGGTTGGAAATTTTATGAAAAACGCTGATATTTGGCTTATGTAAGACTTTGTTTTGATAATACATGTTTGGCTTTACTTCTCAAGATTCATGAGGGATTTTATGTTCAGAATGTGTAATGTTTTCCTTTTCCTAATTCTTGCAGTGGTATGAATGTGTAATCACTTAGAATTCACTTGAGGTGCTCTAACTTCCTGTATGCATTCATAGACTGTGTGGTCCTATCTGAGTTGTTATGTTCTGAATATTTTAAATGTTGAATGCCCTGACTTCTATGTAAGGTTGAATTCATTGTCATATTGAGATGTTGTTGACTAAATAAGCCCAATGGATAGTTGCTAAATGTGTTTCCACCATTCATATTCTTACAGTTGTTTCACAAGAGTTAGCCATCTTAACTATAATCAAAATCATTAACCCTTTTTTGAGAGAGCCCTCTTAGGTTGAGGAGGCTAAGCCTCAGCCTAAAGTAGGTTTGAAATAGTTACTTGAGGTATTCCTGGTCTGCAGCCTTCCAGGGTTTGATTTTGAGATAACAGAAACAACACCAAAGGAGAGACCCACTCACTATCTCAGATAGGGTAAATGAATCCTGCATCTAGCAGTTTTTGCAGTTCTTCCTTGACTATATCTTTAAGAGTTGGATTCATCCTCCTTTGGGGTTGTCGGATTGGCTTGCAACCTTCCTTGATATAAATATGGTGAGTACACACCGAGGGGTGCACTCCCTTCATTTCTTGGTAACTCCAAGCAAAGGCATCCAGATGTTCCTTTAGCATGTTGCACAACTTTTCTTCTTGGAGAACAGAAAGAGATGGATTGATTTTCAAAGTTCTCTTGGGGCTGGATTTTATGGTTTTGACACGGATAGGTTTGGAATCGGCTAAGCATAGATCAATTTGATGGTTGTTTTGGGTTTCCTTTACTACTTCTTCTAAGGACAATGTACTGGGAATTAGACTTTGGAGTATGTGTTCGATCAAATCATCTTCATCCTATTATCCCCCTCCCACAGTTGTTTCTAAAGTATAGAGTTGGGCGGAATAAAATTCATCTTCCCTAAGCCTTCCATCACCTCCAACAACCATCATTTTGTTCTCGATTGTATCCTATAGAAATACAGGGAATCCTGTACGTTTCTAGTGCATCCTGTAGGTTTTCTTGTAGTGACCTGTTTTAAGGCCGAATTGAGGGAAAACCTCTAGGAAGCCACACTAGGTCCCCAGGGGTGTCCCAAACCTTCCAACCATCTCCTAAACCTCCCAACCATCCACCAGCATCACTAAGCCACCTGCCACATCACCAAAAGAGATTAGGGTTTACACTTGATTTTCTAGAAAAAAAAATAATAAAAAGAAAAAAACATATTTATTTCAGTCCTTTACATGCACAATAGTGATGTCTGATGTCTTGAATTTCCATGATTTAGATAGTATCATTTCATACATGTTAACTTGGCACTCTTGTAAAGCATAGTTTCTTAGTAGTTAGTTAGAAAATGGTGCATTTTTAGCATAGGATTTCAGTCATTTTCCTTATTTGCAGTAGACAAGATTTTTCCTAGAGTATATTTCTCTTTCTTTCATTAGCAATCAAGCTTCTTCTGAATCCATAGAAGTCTAGCTTGAAAACCCTAGTGGTCTTTCGCCAGTTGAACAGTGACAAAAGGCATAACCATCACTTTTACTTGTGTATACAGCATTGTCACCTCCAAGTTTGTACGAACCGAACCCCGGGTTGATAAAGTAAAGTTGGTAGCTCCAGGAGTTGCAGGATTCTTGCTGTAATATTGGTGCTCATCACCTTGCAATCATGAAGTCATTTTACCAAATTGATTGATGAAAATACTTTTTGACAAGTGAAGATGAACTATTTTACTTGATCACTTTGATGATAGTAGAGTTTCTTCTTGGATGATCTTAAATGAGAGAGCCTTTCCGTAATATAAAAGGTTGCTCCTTTTAATGAGGATGATTTGCTGCTTCTTCTGATGATCTTCTTCTAGGGCAAGAAGATGATCCTTTCTTGAAGATGACCATGCCTTATTTCCTTCAATATGCTTTGCCTTATTTTGTAGTGTAGATCAGGACTTCTTCTAGGGTTTCAACCTTTTCCAAGATGATGTGATCTTCGATTTTGAGTTCCTTTGAGCTACCTTGCTTTGTAGATAATTTGATGAGGATCTTGGTGGTCTTTTGACAATGACTTTGGAAACAAAATCTCTTGTTGTTGTAGACTTCTTCTTGAGACTTGATCCTTGAATGTCTCTTCTTGAAACTTAATCCTTGAATGTCCCTTTGCTTCCCTTCCTTTGACTTCAACACCTTAGCTCTAATACCATGTTGAAGAATCTAAGGTAGTCAAGGTTAATAAGATTCTTCTCGTCATGATAACTATTTGTGAGCTAATTTTAATTTTATTATTAGCACATTCTTCACTTGGTAATATTAGAGTGTGTCTTCTTAGTTCATCAAATAGTTACCAAAACAAAAGAGACAAGAACACAAGTTGTTGGCTTTCCACCAGGGCCAAAACCTCTCACTCTTTAAGAGGAAAACCCGCACAAAATTCTTCTTATAGATATTCCAACTAACGAATACCAAGACCATGACCCAAGACCAAGACACCAATCCTCTTCTTTATCACTGCCGATATCATCATTATCATTGTTGCTTCATCGAGGTCATTACAATTGCTCCATTCCAACACCTTCATTGAGATCATTGTTGCTCTTCTGTTGAGATCATTGTTGCTCCTCCATTGAGGCTTTCACCATAAAACCGAGACCTTTATATATATATTGAGATCTTCATCATGCTCATGACTATGTCTTTATGATTACTTCTATGCCCAAATTATAGTTGCACCTTAAATGTATGCCGAGACAAAGAGTGATACTTTAAGATTCTCCTCTTCACAAGAATACCGAGACTGTAGGATTCTTCTTAGTATGTTGAGACAATGTTCATTAGGACTGTGAGGAGGCTGAGACATCACCTTTGTGATACCCATCCAAAAAATGCAGAATCACTCTACCACTGTACTCATCCGAAATACTAAACCACCAACATTTCAGAGAATCCGAGTTGTTGAGCCTGTAATTACTCATTGTAATCACCTACGAAGTTGCAGAGGTATCTGAGTTTTTTGTACTCCTATAATGCGAATTTTAGACCCTGTGCACATCCAAGAATTGCAGGGAATTTGAGTTCCTCTACCTTCTCTTTTGTGCAGACCCTAGCTGGTATATATAATGGTTTTTCCTCCATAAGTGAGCTGACGTGTCATGCTAAATGGGTGTGTCTCCATAGGTGAGCTAACATGACTTATTTTGCTACTATTTTGAGTTTGACTTCTTCAAGAGGGATTGTGCTTGTCTTTGGAGGGCTTCTATACTTTTCTATAAACTTGTATACATTAAACATAGGCTTAAGAAGAGCTTATTCATACATGACATTGACTCTTTGACTTATTAATAAATCCTAAGGCTTTCAATGGGAGCCACTACCAAATAAACCTCTTGGTCATGAAACCCATGCAGCAAGGCATACAAAAATAATTTTATTTCTTTCATTTCATCATTTACAAAGATCATGTCATTATGAAGACCGAACCGAGTTATGCTTTCTTCAACAAATTTCTCATAAGAAGAATCATATTGGTAACCCATCTGTGTAGCATCATAGTAACCAACATTATTTCCAGAGCAAGGCCTTGATTGATAGCTTTATCTCTCATCATATTAGAGCACAATGTTGGCAAGACCAATGACTATGGACACCTTCATCATTGTCTCTCAAGGTACATACCCACCTGGGTGTTCAGTGAGTATGACCTTCTAGGACTATTCTTATATGTTAGAAAATTATATATTACAGAGCAATGGAACACATAAAATATTGCAGAAATATAAACACAAAAACACATAAAACCAGAGAGACATAGATATACGTGGTTCACCCAGTTTGGGCTACGTCCACCATGAACAGCCAGTCCTTCCTTTCTATTATCTAGCGAAATGAAGAGACACAACCTACAGCAGATCCATTGTAATATCCTTTGTTTTCTCTCACAATCTCACCTCTCTGTTTCTCACTCGGAGAATACACATCTATTACACAGCCTCAATACAATGCCCTCATACGAAGAGAGGGGTTGCCTTATAGGGAAAAAAACCCTAAACTAAACATAAGTTCAACTGTCAGATCATCCGCCTAATGAACGACCAAGATTGACTAGAAATTACTATACTTTTACAAGGCAATTTTACATCTATTTTTAGCTTC
>APFE030877314.1:6328-21729 GCA_000404065.3 Pinus taeda | reverse complement strand
CTGCAGCTGCTGCATGTGTTGTACCTATTGTGTCAATGAAGAAGGCAAAGCCCCTTCCACATCAAGTGGAGTAAACACTTGTCTATCTGCTTCAAACAACTTTCTAGCTCCTCTCTATTATGTCTTGTAGGCTTCTGGCTCCTCAACAACTTTAGTCTCTTTAACCTTCTCATCTTTCTTTACTTTGGCACTGCTGGAAGGCCTTTCTACTTCTTGAGGCACCGGTGAAGGAATTTGAGGACCATTGAAGATGTCATTGGCAATAAATGTATCCCAGGAGATATTGAGGAGGTTGAGATCATGTAGTACAATCATCTTAATCAAGGAATAGTGATAGATACTACTCATCTATTGGGGGTAAGGCTTTTTCTGTATAGTGTAGGCCATCTTCTCAATGTTTTTGAATAAGAAATACGGGATGTTCAACATTTTCACTCTTGTGAAATGCACAAGAAGCATAATGTGATAGGTGTACAATCTAGAAAATTTGCCCTCACATGTGAAATACTTCATAATGATCCTCATTATAGGGGCATACTTGTCTTCAAGGAACCTGAAAGGAGAGGTCCTCTTCTTTTCATTTCTGTACCTGGATTTGATGTATGGCTCATAGTAGTGCTCATCTAAATCTTGTGCCTTATACCATTTTTCCCCCAATAGTTACTTTGTTATCATAGAGATTGGCTATAGAAAGCCTGGTCAGCTCAAGATGATGTTGAACTCTTTGTACCTACTCACAAAACTCATAATACCCTAGATGCCTGAAACAAGTGACAGTCATATGAGAAGCCTATAACTCTCTGATGTTTGATGGTTCCTCTCTGATAATTCTACCTCCCTTATGTGGTTTTCTCTGATGCTGAGGTTCATCTCCCATGATTTCACTGCCACTGTTTTCCTCCTCCTCATAATATCTATCCTCTTTGTCCATGTTTGTTGAATTTTGAGTCTTTGTAACGCTAGAAAAGGTAATCAAGGAGTGAGTTATAGTGAACAGGGATAGGGGAAGGGGAGATGATCTTATGTGGTGTAGGATGGAATATATATGATATGAGAGTGAGAAAGATGGTATTTTTCTTTGGTAGGGACTGCTTAGTAAATAGGGTTTTAGGATTTTGTTTTGGGGATTAGGATATAAGGGATAGGTGGAGGAATGTGTTTGAGGGAATTAGGGTATAAGGAATAGGTGGAGGGATTTGTAGGCAACCTAGGGTTTGAAATTTTAAATAGAAAACCAAATTCAAAATGATGAACTGAATGCTAGGAGGATAGTTCATGGATTACACTTACTTGTTTAGAAGTTCTAGAAGGCAAAAAACACGATTTGGATGGTTGATAGGGTGTTTTGGTGCTTCCTCGTCCTATGTGCAACACCCTCTACAGGTGTGTAGCACTCTATCTCTCTATAGAGTGCTATGGAAAATTACACTAGAAAACAAGCCCTATGCACAATGGTCTATCTCTATGCACAATGTTCCCTTCTCTATGCATAGCACCTTCTGCTCTATGCGCAATGTCTCCTACTCTATGCGCAACGCCTTTTTGCAGGCCACTTTTGGATGCTTTCCTGTTGTCCAAATTGAGCCCATGATAGCTCATTGGAAATCTCTCTCTCTCTCTTGGCTACCCAATTGACCTACCAAAGACTAAAAATGATCAATTATAGCCCCTAAAAAGTCAATCGGTCCAAGACTGGTCAAAAAGCGCAGAATGAGGGTGCAAAAATGAAGTGTTCTCTTGCAGGAAATGTTTAGAGCTCTTCCTCAACTCCAAATTGAGTGCATGATAGCTCACTGGAAGCATATTTCTATCTAGTTATCATTATATGCATCCAAAAATTCATTTGGAGACTTCAAATAGAGGAAAAAGTGATTTTTCCAAAGTCACTCTAGAACTGCAGCAACTCCCTTATAGCAACTGTATTTTTGACATTTCTCTAAGACCATGACACCTGTATAAAAAGTGGAGATTTTTCATCCCTGGCCTGTTATGGAAAAAAACTTCTCTCACGTTTGCCAAATTAATCCCCGTTTGGTATAAAACATAGATTGAAGAAAAACCGGCTCTATGTGTGGCAAATGATTTTTCCCTTAGAATGACTTGTTGAAAAATGATGGACACATTATGTGTATGAGTTGGAATGGCCTCATACTTGCTGAAATGACCTCCCTTATGCCTCATGTACTCAGATGTTTCTGATTCATAGCCAACCCTAGCTAAATAGGTGAGGAAATTAAGGTTTAGTGCTTGTGGAAAATAATGATTTGGACACCCTTGGGAAAAGACAACTCCCTTGGCATGCACTTAACCCTTTGAAAATTTGCCCTTTCACTTAACTATTTCCGTTGACAAATTGATCTTTTGATGGTATGGCATCTTTGGAACATTGAATTAACAACTTGGGATGTTTAACTTATTACATTTGAAAGACATAAAATTACATAATGAAATAAGAATTTCTCTTTACAAATCATCTTCACATGGTGAAGGGATGTTATTTGATCACCCTTTACTTGTTCATCTTATGCAATGGAATGGAACCTTGGCAACCCTAATGACGTAATGAAACCTTAAAAAACCCTAAAAAACCTAATGAGACCTTAAAGGACTAAATTTCATGATGACATAATGACCTCATGACTGATATAAATGGCATGATAAAAATAACTTTATGGATGATGTACAATAAAAAAGATATGGAACTATGCCATCAAGTATTCACATTTAGGGAAGAGTGATGTTTTTGGACTAGGACTACCATCAGTGACTAATGTTTTTGCATGAGCTAGTGGACTAATAAAAATTTTCTGAATGGGACCCTTAAAATTATATGGAAAGAGGATTTTTTTATCACTGGTGGCAGGATGCAAACACTGACACTAACATCGGCCTTATTGGGGATGGAAGCTCCTTGGAGGTGTCAATAACACCGTAGACCAAGTGCCTAACCATGTGGGCCAATACGGTCAAAAAATTAAATTGAACTAAATGCTGACAACTTCAAATGACACAAATTGACTCAAAACTGACTTGAAATTGACTGAAAAATGACTCAAGACTTACTTAATTGAAACAAGTACTTACAAAAATTATTAATGGCAGTAGACCATCAAGATTTTAGGGCTTCAAATACTGATGAAAACCACCTGCCTAGGCAAAAAATATGTACAATCATGTGAAGTGAACCTTCCAATGTAACCGATCCAGTAGATGGGTACTCACTGAAATTCTACTCTCACTTTCCCTGAGCAGGCAGAACAATGTGCATGTAGGAAACTCACAATAAAAACTAAAACCAAGGCTTATGCTAATAAACAAGACAACATTCACCTTCTCCAATGCTTCCAAAATAATGCTGAAGGGATTTTGAAAATCCTAAAGCACTAGCTTGTCTTGAGATCCAGTAGAAAAAATACAAGTACTCCCTTCATTCTGATCTGAAAGAATAGTTGGTTGCTGATTGATAAGAAGGCATAGGGAAGTATAAGCTTCTAATATCTGAGTGTTGGCTGTAAATTCCTTGACCATGAGAAATTCTGACATGATTTCTGGCATACTATCTCTCTCAGGCTCATACTCATCAATTTCATAGTCTAAGTCATTCTTAAACAGAAAACATTCTTCAAGATTATCAAACATGACAACCTTGTCATCTTCATGAAAGAAAGCAATATCTATTCGTTGATCTATAAATCTAAGTTCAAGACTGTCGTCATTTTCAAAAGTGGAAGAAGCTTCACTAACACCTTCTTGATGATGTGAACACTGCAAACCTGCATTAGCTTGGGTTGTAACATGACCTTTCAGGAGTTGACCTATCTCATCTTTAGACAGAGGAGATAGTAATTTTTGTTTTCTTTTGCTAAAACAATAATTGTCTTCTCTCCCTCCTAAAGTTTCACAAGGATGTTGAATATCTTCATTAATTTCAAGAAAAGGAGTATATAAATTTTCATCAGACTGCTGATCCATTTCATGTGATTCCTATTGACTATCAAGATGAAAAATTCCTTCATCTTCAAGCAAAGAGGAAGTTATTGTATACTGACTATGATCTTGTGTATCAAAGTGACTCACTTTTTGAGACTGTTGTTGAAGGGAAAAATTAGAGAAGGCTTCAACGATTTCTTCATCATCATGATCTGAATCTAGATCTAAAGTAGCCAACTTGATTTTATCACAATCTGAAATTGGAACTTGATTTTCCTGCATACCGTCTTCTGTTATGAGCAGATCTGAAATAAGGCCTTGTTTTCCATCATTTTCAATTGTACTAAGATCTTGAACCCGCTGAAAAGTTTTTTGAGCATCTTGATAAGAATCCTCTAAGCTTTCTTTATGCGGCTAGAATGAATTTCATACATGGTTTCCATGATCTCATCATCCATGAAGTCACCATCTTCATAAACTTTCTCAAGATTTTCAATAAAACTATAAACATGTTTACAATAGTTCTGAACTAATATCAAGGATGGACAAGATTCTTTATACCTTTCAAAGAACATAGTACGAAAATCCTTTAAACAATAAATAAAAGCATGTGACAAATTTTCATACCAAGATCGGGCTTCACCTTCCAGAGTGGCCATGAATATCTTCATCAAGTAGTCTTCAGGAAAATCAACCATCAACTTGCGAGTATGCATGTGAAATATAACCAGATGTAAAGCAACATCATTCATATTATCATCTTTAAACATATGCAAATTCCTTTGCCAATAGACCTCAAGAATCTTATTTGGGAAACCTGGAATGTGATATCAGCTCATGGGAGCACACCTTTGAGAAAATGAATCCATTTTGATAACAATGAATTCACCAAGAAATTCTTTAGGCTACTAGTTCTTGAAGAGTGGAGTTGCCATAAAAATTCGGAACCTTACGATTTTTCGGCACTGGAGTCGCCAAGTGAATGATTTCAGCCTTCGCATGCATTTGACCGTTGTTCACCATCAATAATCAGATATGAACTTTGATGATATTTCCTAGGGAATACGAAATCTTTCGCTCCTTCCCCAGTATGGTCACCACTATGTTATCACCTAGATTGAACCTCAGGCGGAAAGAAGGCAATGCCAAGGTAACCACAAACCACGCTTAGCCAAGTAGCTAGCCCTGCTAGGCCATCAAAGGGCTCTTTCAATAAGGATCTCAGCCAAGATGACTGGATCAAGAAAATGATATTAGGCTAGGTATAGTAGCACAAGGTTTGATTTGATTTCGAAGGGATTTACTGGATCAGGAGGAGCCAAATAGTTAGGGCAAGGAAATTAGGTCAAACTTGCAGGGTGTCCGATGGGGAAAGGTAGGCACAAGGATAAACACTCTAGGGTTTGATGGGTGAGGTGATTCAAGACAAGTGAGGAGCTAGAAATATCATGTAAGCTACATGGATTGTTCCTAAACTAGAGAAAACATAGACTGTGAATATTTTCCCAAAACAGAGCATAAATATTATGGGTTCTACCTATCAACTTGAAAACATCCACTTAAAAGAAATGAAATGATAGATGAAGTACAAAAAACACTTTAACATATGACCACAATAGGGAAAAATGAACTGAACATCATACCACATGGATCCCAAAAAAATAGCTGCAACTTTTCATTAATCTCCCGCTGAAAACTTATAGAAAATTATGTCTACTCAAAACATAAGCATCCAACTGAGTCTAACCCTTTACAATCAGAAAGAAGAAGAAGATATAGACATTGATTCAACCTCCTCCCATCCTTAGGGGTCGAATTCCTAAGGATGAGGAACTAATCCATAAAACACTGAACAAGAAACTAGAATCTAGGCAACCTAACAACTTGCCGCTAAAAGTGAGGAAACTGATACATTTGTCCTCAAGATAACTTTTAATCTAATGAATCTACCTTCTAGTGCTTATGCTCCATCCTAATTACATTCCTAGTCACCATTTACATCAGTAAAACACCATCCATGAGAGAAAACCCCAAATTACAGTCAAGGCACAGTGAAGTGGAAACCCAACACAATTTTTGTCCTATGTGCAATGCCCAAGCTCTATGCGCAACGCCCAAGCGCTATGTATAGCGCTTTTTGCAGGACTAGGTTGGAGGCCTTCCCGGAGTCCAAATTGCAATCATGAATTCTCATTCGAAAGCTCCTCAAGTCTACTTTCCAAAACATCTTTAATTTGTTAATTTGGAGTTCATTTGACCACACAACAACTGATTCTCCCAAGACTGTTTTTGTGTGTCAAAAAGAGGGTAGAAAAGGTCATTTTTTAGGTGTTTTTTAACCTTTTGGTTGACCAATTCTTCTCTAAAACCTTAGCAAATTCACAAGGTGCATGTAACCATAATTTTGAATCCAAAAATGCTAACCATTTCCTCATTTATGTGTCAAAATTTTCCAAATACTTCAAAACGAAAAAATTCTTCAAAAATTGCTCAAAATTTGTGGAAACACCACCATTAAGTATCTTGGTTATCCAAGGAAGCTTCATCAAGCAACCTAAGCCTATCACCCTCCTTTTTGCCTTTGAGTGCTTGTTTTAGCCTTATTTTCCTTTCCTTGACACTTATGTTGCAAATATTATTCTGAGTCTTGTAATGGCAAGCCAAATGCCTAATGATTCAATTGTCCCTATTGGCCTTTTGTAGCAACTTCTCCAAATGATGAACTGAATGCAAGGAGGATAGTTCAAGGATTACACTTACTTGTTTAAAAGTTCTAGAAGGCAAAGAGCATGGTTTCGATGGTTGATAGGGTGTTTTGCCGCTTGTTAGTCCTATGCGCAGTGCCCTCTATAGGTGCACAACACTTCGGCTCTATGCGTAGTGCCGTGCAAAATTGCACTAGCAAATAGGCCCTACGCACAGTGCTCTGTCTACATGTGTAACACTCCCTCCTCTATTTGCAATGCCTCTTGCTCTATGTGCAACACCTTTTGGCAGGCCACTTTTGGAGGCTTTTCCAGTGTCCAAATTGAGCGCATGATATCTCGTTGGAAAGGCCTCTCTTTTGGCTACCAAATGGACCTATCACACACTGAAAATGATCAATTATAGCCCCTGAAAATTCAAATCTCCCACGATTGGTCAAAACGTGCAAAATGAGGGGGAAAAAATGAAGTGTTCTCTTGCAGGAAACATTTGGAGGTCTTCCTCAACTCTAAATTGAGTTCAGGATATCTAATTGGAAACATATTTTTGTCTAGTTATCAGTTGAATCATCAAGAAATTCGTTTGGAGAATCCATACAGAAGAAAAATGATTTTTCCATAGTCTCTCCAGAAGTGCAGCAACTCTCTTGTAGCATCTTTATTTTTGACATTTCTTTAAGCCCATGATATCGGTGTACATGAAGGAGTTTTTTAATCGTTGGCATATTATGGACAAACACCTCTCTCACTTTTTCCAAATTCATCTCTGTTGCATCTAAAACATAGTTTGAAGAAAAATCGGCCTTATGTGTGGCAAATGATTTGTCCCTTGGAATTACTTATTGAAAAACGATGGAGACATGATGTGTATGAGTTGGAATGGCCTCATACTTGTGGAAATGACCCCTTATGCCAAATATACTTAGATGTCTTTGATTCCATAGCCAACCCTAGCTCAATGGGTGAGGAAAATAGGGTTTAGTGCTCAATGTGGAAAATGATGATTTGGACACCCTTGGGAAAAGACAACTCCCTTTGGCATGGACTTAACCTTTTGAAAATTTACCCTTTCACTTGACTATTTCCTTTGACAAATTGATATTTTGATGGTATGGCATATTTGGAACACTAAGTTAACAGCTTGGGATGGTGAAATTATTACATTTGAAAGACATAAAATTACATAATTAAATAAGCATTTCTCTTTACAAATTATCTTCACATGGTGAAGGGATGTTATTTGATGACCCTTTACTTGTTAGTCTTATGCAATGGAATGGAACCTTGGCAACCCTAATGACCTAATGAAACCTTGGAAAATCCTAAAAGACCTAATGAGACCTCGAAGGACTAAATTTCAAGATGACATAGTGACCTCATGACTGGTACAAATGGCATGATAAAAATAGCTTTATGGATGATGTACAATCAAAAAGATATGAAACTATGCCAGCAAGTAATCACATTTAGGGAAGAGTGATGTTTTTGGACTAGGACTACCATCAATGACTAATTTGTTTGCATGACCTAGTGGAATGATAATAAAAAAATCTGAATGGGACCCTGATCTAGATTTAAACAGGAATGCAATAAAATACAGAGATAACCATATACACAAAGATGCAGCAGAAATAATGCTTCATTTCATTAATGGAAAATACTGAAATATGCTTACAAATAGACTTGAAAATAAACCAGCTAGGGTGATGGTAGCTTATCTCTGAGAAGAGATGTGGCAGCTACATGCCTCTGAACTATTCTTAACTGTGTTACAATGAGGCTCGAAGGCCTATTTACTGTTGAGAAACAATGGAAAACCCTTCACATTCCAAAACCTAACCCCAGAAGATGAAACGCCAAATTCTGGGCCCCGTTTGGGTAAATTGGTACATCAATTTCCCGGGGTCGTAACTTTGGCATACGATCTCCGTTTGACGCATATGATAGCTCGTTAGAAAGATCATTCCGAGAAATACCACTTTGGGAAGGGAAAACTCGGTCCATAGACCCATGTTGCCCCCATATTTCCCAAAAAACGTAGGTTAGGGCCTCAAAACGACTCCGGAAGTTCAGGACCCGAAAAAACTACTAAAAATAGTAAATTGTGTTACAATTACGGAAACTGAAAAACTGAAAGAGACAGTTGCGGGGGTCCAAATGGGATAGGTGGGTGGCCACCAACATCCATCTGGATCATTCATTCGCCTGATCCAACAGATCTTATGCAATTTTTCTCATTACGTCCTCTTTTGACCAATTTTGATCTCCGACTACTCTTCTGCTTAAACATAGACTTAGCTTAGTTTCCTTTGCTCACCCCTTAGTCTAATTTTGATGCTTTTAATTATGTAACTTAGAGAATTATCATTAGATTAGTGATTGATCTAGTAATTCTGCTTAGCATAGTTGTTTAATTGGTTAGCTAGGGTCTGGTGTGAGTTTAGTATTATATGATTGTTTTCTTCATTACTACAATAGAGTAGCTCTCCCTTAGAATATATTTTCTCTTCTTCCATAAAAATCAAGCTTCTTCTGACCCTATAGAATTCTGGCTTGGAACTACTGTGGTCTCTTGCCAGATGACCAATGACAATAGGCAGTACCTTCACTCCTACTTGTGCATATATCATTGCCACCTCCAAGTTTGTACGAACCCCGGGTTGATAAGTAAAGCTGGTAGCCGCGGGAGTTAGAGCATTCTTGCTGAAATACCTAGGCTCATCACATACACATGGTTCTAATACACACAACAGCCCCATTTTTGTCTCTCAACTCTACTCTTACACCCATGTTGATGGTTCTGGACCCGCCAACTTGTCAAGAGATCTCCCCAATAAGAAGTCCCAACTATACCTCAGACCATTTGGAGTAGGAGTCCCATTAGTGGGTAGTAAATCTATGTCTTGACTATTGTAGCACACAGAGGTAAGTGTGATATCTTTGTCAGAAGCAAGTGTGTGACCTTGCAACGAGTCAAGTGAGATGCATGGGGGTTCTAACACACCGAACGGGAAAAGGACGTGTTCCCCTTAGAAGCTTGTAATAGTAGGCAGCCAGAAAGGAACACATGAGTTGAATGACAACACAAGCTAGAAAGCAGAATAGTCCACAATCCAAAGTGACAGGTCAACATGACTTCAACAAGATTCATATAATCGTTTATAAAATATTTCATACACAAATGAGTAAGTTAAACAACATACATTGCTAAAGTAAACATAATAGTTGAACTACAATAACAACATATGCATGAAGATGTGTTGGCTCTATTATATTATTAAAAGTGAAAGTTTCATCCATACATACACCATTGACAGCCACTAGCCCCAATAGTGGAACTTTATAGTCAACATCGCCTTCTCCTCCAAAGATATGTACTCAGTTTGCACTTCGGAGAAGCCAAGGCTCGTCATAATACTCTACAAGCCTTCTCTAAGTAATGCCTAGTGAAAAGTTTGGCTCCCAAAAGCATTTTCTATAAGTTATGAGGTTCTATATATAGAAAAGGGTGGGGTGACCCTTTGACTCTTGGACTACCCTCATGAATCTTCACATTACAACAATGATTGTTCACATTCCACTAATGACACTTGGAATTTCACTTACAATACATTTACAATAATACAATTTCCGCATCTACCCATGTGGGACAAAATAGGCTTGAGTCAGCCTGACAAGACAAACAACATCACTCGGGGTCTTGAGGAAATACGAACTTGGTAACCTCCTGTTGACAAGGTTAATCCTCTCTACAGACAGAGACAATCCCTCTAGCCCAATGAGTTAGTCTAGCAACTGAAGTGATAATCAACTAGACATCTTCCTAGGTTATAATTGAAAAGGAGAACAAAGGAGATGGTGTTGGTGTCCAGGTATGAATGATTTATTCACCCCTTTTCCTACATTAATGTATCAATCTGGGTGCGTATTCTTTTCAAGGCAACACGCAACGTATATTCAAGGGCAAGATTACAATCTATCATCAACCAAGGGTTTGTGATTACCAAATCAAAGCATTGCTGAAACATAAATAGAAACTCAACTGTAGAACTTAAAAAGGTATTCACAACGATCTAAAGAATCTGTAACAAAAATCAAGAAATAAACATAGCTATAAAAAATACACACATAACAAGGAAACACACAACACCTGATGAGAAGAGTGGGCCCAGCTCTCTGATCAGGGCTGCGTTACTCACAACGAAAGATAGATCAGCAAAAAGGGTTGTATTTTATTAATCTAAACAATGTTGTTACAATACAATGTAGGGTCTGACTAACTCCTGATACAGGAATGACCCATATTTTATAAAATACAAAGGGGAATAACATCACTCCCCAAAACCTAGCAACTATATGCCCAAAGATATACATTAGTTCAATCAAAGCACTAGCTTCGGGCAAGCAAGAACAGGAATGATCCAAAACGGGTTGAGAATGGCTGCAAATTAGTTACGTTGTTTCGTCATGGTCGATCAGCTACTGTGAATCGTGGAACTACTGCGATATTCCATGTGGTCAACACCTACACTCCATAATCTGCGGTCATAACATGTTTTAGCGGTTTGCATAGGTAAAACCCTCATGACTCTACTTCATTAATTAAATATCCCAAGAGACGATAAAGGGGAATTACCTCATAGTCTTACATCATAAATTTATGCGAATGAATACAAAAATGGATGAAAAGAAGAGTGGAAATGTAGGGAAAATATAGCCCAATTTGGTGCCCAACATCTACCCCCAACTAGCCTTCTACACGCCCTCATGCAGATCACCATCTCCACAGGTCTAGGTTGGATAGGTTGTGTGCTTCATGAAGCCAGGTGAGATAGTATTCCTCAGGCATTTCTATTCCTGGAACCTTAAACCCCTCTGAGAGAAGAACTTCCTTCCACCAATCATTTGGTACATTATATGTCGGGGTGTAGTTCTCTCTTGGCAACCAAATGATAGGGTACTGAAATTGAATTCCCATCCACCGCACCCCACATGTTTGGATGCATGCCACGTATCTTGGAACCCTGCTGAGTGCTCGTGCAAAATTTGGTGCTCCAAACAGTTCTCTGTTCCAGACAGATGTGGGTGACATCATCCACCTTTTCTGACAACTATCCAAGGCCTCAGCTTGAAACATGACCAATTATTTGACACAGAGATCGATGCACCACTTTTGTGTCCTCAACACTCGTTCCTTATTTCCCATAATTTCTAAAAATTTAGTGTGCTTATTGTACATAGTCACTGATCTCTTGGGTTCTCCTCTTACCATAAAAATATTCGTGGCCTGATTTGACTCAAACGTGTTATAATCCTTTTGCTAGCTTATCTAATTTAAAGTGTAAGAGGTGAGGGCCCTTAAACGAATCTCCCCCACATATGGAACCGGATTAAATTCTCTCTCAACATGCAGGAGATACCCATGCATGTAAAGCTCACACATCAAATGCTGAGTTGGCACATCATGAGCTCTCAATATCCAGAGGAACTGTACACTGTCCTCAATATCGTGACTAATTTCTTTTTGGATGCTTTCCAAATAGAAGAAAAGAAAACGTTCATGCAAAAAAAAAAGAATAACTGGAAGCGGGAGGGCGACATGCCATCACCTCCTATGCTAAATGGAGCATCTCCTCTTTGTCGGTTTTCAACTCTACCACTTGCCTTTCCAATTGCTCCACCTTGAGTTGCTTCTTTTCATGCCTTAATCATATTATATCAATGCACTCCACATATTCGAAGATAGCCATGGATGGTCGTTCTTAGACTTTCTTCACTTCATTCTGATATCGCACCACAATGGATTTCCAGGTTTGTACTTCAGCTGTCAAAGAAAACTCACGACCTTCAAAAAAATATTCTATATGGTATGTCTGAGTGGCAATAGAGGTTATTGCCACACCATCTACCTATGTCCCTACTTCATCCGTCGTGGCTTTCGGCTTCTTTCTTCACTTGTTTCTTCAACTGGTGCATCTGCCTTCTCAGCCTCTTGACCTCTGTTTTGAGCCACATTGTTTCTTTGAATTGCAACTGATATTTCTGCTTCATAGGTAGCCTTTGTTGCTCACACAATTATACCCATTCTTGTTTGACCACCACCTCATCTAGTACTACAGCTGGTTCGACAGGTGGTGGTTTACTCAAGAGAGTATCCACGGGGTTAATCAACGGGGCTACTTTGCTTGGTCTCTTTTCCTTAAGGGCAATCGTTCCCTTACTGACTCCTGCCTCGACCTACTGTGAGGCTATCTCGATAGGTGGTGGGCTCACTTGATGGGTGTCCATCGATGGTTCAGCCAAAATCAAGACACTACAGATGAATGGGTTTTCTACAACAGTTTCATTTAGTCATTGGTGGGCTCTAGTATTGCAGCAATAATGCTGCAACTCCTAGAACTCCCTTCTTCACTTTATATCAACTTGGTAGTTCGTAAAAAACTTGGAAGCGACAGTGTTGTATGCACAAGTACTAGCTCTTGCAGCAGCTGTCACTTGGTCAGGTGGCACAAGTCCGCTAGGGGCTTAAGCCAACTTCTATGAGCTCTAAGAAGAAGCTTTGTAACTGATGGATGAAATCTAACTCAAAGGAAGCTAATCTACTTAGAGGAAGAAACTGAAAAGCTGGAAGAAAACACGAACCCTAGCAAACCCTAATTTTACCAGCTAGCCTACTGATGCAAGAAAAGAGGATGCAAGCTACTGGAAGAGATGCCATTACTTCTAGGAAGGTAAAATACATGTGTCTAAATTACTTCTTTCTGAAGAAAACCTCTTTTTGTATTTTTGAATAAGTTGTCAGAATTATCATGCATGTGCTTTCACTGTTTTTGACTGTGCAGAGGTGGATTGGCGAGAGGAAATGCTTGCGAGAGGTTGGGAAGGTTTAGAGAGGGCCTAAGGGGTCCCTAGCACCCTTCCAGAGAGTTCCACGGAGTTTGGCTATCAAGAAACCGCTTTCGTGAGCTTCTACAGGAAGTCTGCAGGGGTTCTACAGGATGTTCTGGAATTTCTACAGGATGTCTGTAATTTTCTACAGGATGTCTGTAATTTTCTACAGGATGTTCAGAAATGGGATTTTGGAGGATGGATGGAGAAAGAAAGATGAAGGGATGGGTATGGAGGTGAGACAGGGGTGTAGGGAAGTTCAGGACTTGGTAGATGGAGTTGAGGAGTGGCAAGGATGGTTGGATTTGTTCGAGGAGAAGTAGAACGATGTTGCAAAAAAAGAATGAAAATCAGGGCAAAGTGAACGAATGTGACAGATGTGAGGCCAAGGTTCTAAGTAGAGGGTGAAGTAGGTGGAGTTGATGGAGTATGGGCAGATAAAGATGGATAACAGGTGCTCTACAAGTTGTTTTTCAAACTGGACAACCAAACACTTGGAAAATCAAAGACCTAGTTACGTTAGTCTATTCTGACCTAGATAACAGCAGAGAAATGGAACAAAAGTTTAATTGCAATGGAATCAGATGAAATAACTATGCAACTAAGCAATCATAACCCTACGTGTGCAATCAAAACTGATATCAAGTTCAGCAACTAAGAATCCAACACTACTATTTGCATGGTGAAGCAAAGACAATGCTTTTGTTGGCAGCAATGTCACCTTTGTCCCAGCTCACGATCCCACTGAGGGGGAGGTGAGATCAGAGGTGCTTGATGGCATTTTTCTAGAGATCTCCCCTATTACTAATCTATCAACTAAATCTAAGCATAAAAAGCCTATCTAATCATCAACCATGACCTATATAACCAACAAGATGTTGATCTACTTAACAAGAATTAATTTGCAAAGACATAAAAACAAATAAGAGTACATGAAGGAACCCTTGGCACTTGGGTTGGGCCCAACCCCAAGAGCTGTAGGCTCCTAAAGAAACTCATAACTGGTGCCAACCAAAGTTGCTTTCCATTACTCAAAAATAGCCATGTTCATAAGAAAGTTATACAACAACAACTACAAAATGAGCTGAGAAATAGTAGCACCCTAGTGCAAAATAACAACAATCCAAAAAGTAAACTACGAAGGTTGAAAGCCTTCATATTTATGTCTACGAGGGGCCTCAACAGCCCTCCTTAACTCAAGGGGCTCGACTGCTCCAACTGCCAATAAACAGTCACTTTTCACCAAGCTGCTCGGCTGCCTTTAGGATTCATTTTGGTGGCCTACTGAGCTCCGAGTTGAGGGTGGAGATTTCAAGGAAGGGACACTTAATGCAAGAGACATCCTCCCACGAATCCTCACCCTTGTTTCTTCATTCTTGGCTGTCATCTAGCTCATAATTGCTTGGATTTGTTCCAAAATTTGTCCAAAAACCTGAAATAACCACGTATTAGCCTTCTTGGTAAAGTGACCACCCTCATTCGTTCAATTAACATAAACATACTCAAAAAACATTCATAAACTATGAAAAATAGTGGATTGATCAAGAACAATTAGGGAAAATGAGCCCAATAAGTTACCCAATTCCGGGGCTCATCATCACCCCCCTGCTAAATGGGTTGCTCGTCCTTGAGCAACTAAACCAACTCATCATCCTTGATAGCCTTGACCGCCTCCCTCACATCCCAAGCCTCTAAAGTGATATCTTCTTCATGGTCATGAAATCCTGCTTTGCTTTCCACTTCTTCCCACTACCTGTGTTCCTCCTCTTCTTTGACTCGCTCTAACAACGCCAAAAGCAAGGGAGGACTGAGTTTTAGGCCGATCCAGTTGGCCTGAAGATTCTGCATGGATTGTTTGTAGAGGGGTACTCTTGCCAA
>APFE030877307.1:4536-28602 GCA_000404065.3 Pinus taeda | reverse complement strand
TAAATGACCTGATAAGAAATGTATAGTGTTATGTACCTGTTTGACGACAATCTCAGAGTCTCTGAAGACTTGAGGATACTTGACGTTCAACCCGATTGCTTTGTACAGGCCTTGCACCAAGGCCTCGTATTCTGCTATATTGTTTGTGCAATCGAATTCGAGTTTGCACGTAAGCATGGTCTTATTTCCTTCTGGACTAATCAGAATGCATCCTACTCCTGCTCCTTCCTTAGATTTAGAGCCATCAAAATATAATTTCCAAAACAAAGATGTATTTACAGGTTTATCTAAAAAATTAACACACTTTGAACTATCAGTTTGGGAAAAATTTTCGACTTGGGACAAAACTAAATTTTCTAAGTAGGGTGATGTGTGAGCATTGAAATTGTCGAGAAAAGAATCTATCGAGTAATTGCCTATGATACTGCTGTTATATGCTACTGTTTCATTTTCTCCCTCTAATTCTGTTACTATGTACTTCTGGTGTAACTCTCGTTCAACCTTTATTTGATTTGGTTTACCGTTGTAGGGTAACCACATGTGTGACCAGTCAGTTGTGAAGTATCCATGGAGTTTTTCGGACCAATCTTTGCTAAGAATTAGGCCATAGAATTCTGGGATATTAGCCACTAGAATGTCAATAACCTGACATATCTTCGGGTTGGATGACAATCTTATGGTTACTTGATTAAGTTCACCAATCACTTCGACTTGAGATCGATCAAGTTGAACTATGCGCACTGTGGATTTTTGTGGTTGAACATTTAACTTGGCACATATTGATCTGGTAAAATATTCGATGAAGCACCGGAATCTATCAAACAATTTTGCACATTTTTGTTGAAAATTTCATAAGTGAGAAGAAACAGGGGAGTGTGAGATCTTGATCTTCCTCCAATTAAGGCGATTTCATTTGGGTCAATCTTATTGATTGCGTTAGTTGGAGGTCTTCCCATGTTGTGGGAAGCTTGAGAGAGTACAACAGTAGGCAGAGATGCAATGGGTACGGCATGTAATTCTTTCATCATTATCTTCTGTTGATGTTTCAATTTGCTCAATTCGTAAAGGGTAATATTAGCCCTAGTTTATCTCATATCATCTATAATATTGTACTCCATTTCATCCGACACTATCAATGTTTTTGATGGAGTTGTTTAATCTGCTTGGACTGGGCTAGATTGAGTCGCTTTAGTGGTTGTTTTCTTTGTTGCGACTTTATCTTTTGTTGCAGGGCTTGCATTCTTCTGCTTAGGGGTAGTTTGGGGAGGATCAAGCTGGTTTTTGATTCGTGTGCTAACTGGAAATACTTCTTGATCTTCTTCTTATGGGAGGATGAAATCCCACATTCCTTGTAATTCCACAACTTCTTCGTCATCAGTCTGCCCTTCAGTGGCACTTTCTTCTTCTTCTTCTTCTTCATTGGATTCAACATTTGAAATGGCATTGGGTGGTTTTATATCCGTTGAAGGACCTCTTTTAAAAGCTCTATAGGGATTTTTTGAAGAAGTTTTTGCTACTTGTTTTTTTATGTCAACCATCTCATTAGACATAGTTTTTAAAACTTTTTGCAATCCTTCCAAATCGAAAGGGTCTTTCACTTGTTTCTTTTTGGAGTCTTCTTTAAAGGTGACTTTTTTAGATTTGCGTTCTTCTATCGCGGATCTTCTTTCCAGGGCTATTATGCATTTCTCTACTGCTATCGTCTCTGTCATGTTTTCAACTAAGGTTGTTTTATTTGCTCTGTCCACAAAGATTGCTGTGTTCGATGGTAAGGCAGTAATATACCATTCACATCGTACTTCCTCATTAGGTCGAGAAGCAGTAGGAATTTTGTTGAGAATTTTATTGAACCGTAAATTGAAATCTTTGATAGGTTCTATAGCTTTGGCTTTAAGATTGGATAGGTCATTGATTAACGTTGTCGTTGATCTGTCATCACCAAACTTGGTGAGGAACTGATTCTGGAAGATATCCCAACTTGCGATAGACCCGGAGGGTAATGAAAAGTACCATGACCCGGTTGTTCCTTGCATTGTATAGGGAAAAATCTGAACAACATCGTCTTCATTAGTAAATCCATTGAGATTGATAGAAAGGATGAAATTGTTTATGTGTTCTTCTGCTAGCATGCCTGCTTCTGGATTGAATTTGGGCAGCCATTTCTCAGGATGGGCCGATATTGGGCTCAAGGGCGCAGGCATTAAAACTGCCTCGGGGTTGTTCCATGGAGACTGGGCCATCGTTGAGCTGCTAGTAGAGGAAAGTGCAGAAGATGATCCCTGCGGCTAGGAAGATGAAGATACTATGATCGTAGATGATTGAAGAGGGGTTGTGGGAGTTCCGGTAGATGGATGGATGATGGTTTGGAATGGAGGCGTGGGTGGTTGACTTCGCGGTGAGGTAGTTGAGATGGATGATGTAGACGAAAGAGTCTCACTGTCAGACTCTAGTGGTAATTTCCTCGCTCTTTTCCTAGTGGGAAGAGGCAACTCAGTTGGTTGAATGCCAAATTTTTCACTCTTTAACCTGGTTAGGGGATGAGCAGGATTGTACTGTGGAGTGACACTGCTTTGAGATTTATCAGACCTCTGAGGAGAAATGAAAAATCATTGAAGTTTGTGAATCATGGATTCCACTTCAGGGGGTTTAATGATAGATCGGTCTGAAATATTAGGGTGCGTAGCAGCGTTTGACACTCGAGCAACTTCTGACTCTGGAATTAAACGTACTAGGGAAGTCGGGGGAGATGATGAGGGTGATTTACTCTCAGAATGGTATTTAGATTTAGATTTAGGTGCCATTCATAGTTCAGCCCTCCTTCTAGCACCAAATATATTGAAGCCCCGAAAATCAGGTCGACAACAAGGGGGATACTCACCTGGTCTAGACCTTGGTAGACAGCTCCTTATCCGTTTGGTATAGTGAGTCTGACTGGGGATAATGGGACCAATTTCCCAATCTAAGGGTGTGTGTGTGTGTAGATTTGGATGTTGTTGATCTAAAGTTCATATCTGAGCTACTTTAGTCTAACTCTATGCTATTGTAATCTAATGAAAATAACACATCTAATCTATGCTAACCCGGGATGTAATTCTTCTATTATGCGATCTAAAGAGATTTCAAATAATAACTGGTAATAAAGATTATTCAGCAATTATAAGAATAGAAATCAATTAAGATAAACTACTTTGCATAAAAAGTTAGGCAAAACAGTTCTGAACAGCATATCACATAATAAGTTATTCACACATTAAAGATAAATAAATGGCTCCACCGTGCAAAAGTGCCAAATGGTAACACAAACATTCATGTAATAACATATAAAAAACTAAAAATTGTATATTTCTTTAAGAATATAAGCAGAAATGATCAAGAGATAAAAGTACCATTTATGACTGGTCCTACTCATAAGCTTCCAGAAACAATGATTTATCTTTCCTTGTTCTAATACCTACTAAGAGTACAGAAGTGCAACATCAGTAGCAGATATCAAATGCAAACATCAATAAATCTCGATCCTTCCATTCATCAAAACCTCCTCTGAGGGTGCAAAAGTGCATGTTCCGAGGATAAGTTTTTTCACAAATTTCTGGACCCTTCTCTAAATGCATGAGAAGGGTTTAAATACTGTTAACTAAATAACCTAATTACATAAATTTAGGATACGGTTTTTTAAATGACCGCCCTCTTTCTAAGCAAACTTATTTCTAAAAACCGAATCTAATTCCTAACTATTTCTGCATTTACTCCTTGATGTTGCAAGCATTCATCATTTGCCTGGGAAGAGTCGGCTGGTTGCTTTCCGCTTTTGTTTGAGTAAAGAAAATAGGAATGGCAAGTGCTGGCACTATTTTTTAGTAAATTAGAAGATATTTTTTGGGGATCATCCTCTTTCCAGGTGATTTCACTGCGTATATACTTGGTAACATCCCAAATTTCCCTCAAATTGCTTCTGCTTTTGCTATCTTGGCTTCCGGACTTGCGAATGACTAAGCAAGTTAGGGACTTTGATTTTTGAACAATTTTCTGATGCATTTTTTTTCTGTAGCGCCTTTTCCTTTTCCAGGCGTAAGCTTTTTCAGAATTTTGTAAACATGCTATTTTTTGTGAGCTTTTTACCCTGAGTGTTGGATCGCCTATTAATATCAGCATCTATTCAGTAATGCTCTGGAACCTGTGGTTCCGCCGCATGTGGTATTCGTTTATGAGGGCATCTCTTCTCTATCTCCGAGCATTGACACTTTCCCTTTTTCCTTAGATTTTTCCTGTGCATTGCTCCATGTTGTTTCCTGTTTTTCATTCCTGCAGTTTACACAAAGGAAAAAGAGTTACAACAATAAATATTGATGCGAAAGCTCTAAGCTCTACGAATGCATAAAATAATGCCACCCATTGTGAACTGACTCTTCGAAAAACATAAAACTGTCCTTCATTAACGCTTTGGTGTACGTTCATTAATTTCGTTTAAGGCACGCGCCCAATTTTTGGTTTATGGACAGCTTTTCTTGAATGTTGAGCCGAGAAAAATTTGCAATGGGCGGTTCCTGCAACTTGCATTTCATTATTGCGTTGTCGCATTTTCGTCAAGATCGCAATATCACAGATCGCAGATCACATTCATCGCAACATCGCAATTATCGCAAGATCGCATTCATCGCAAGATCGCAGATCATGTTAAACTATTGTGTGCTGCTTATGTGATGTTGCGATATGCGATGTCGCATATCGGCCATCGGAGAATTCTCAAGATCTTCATTTATGGGCGCTTCTTGATGTATGCGATGCGATGGATTTCGCGTCGCTTTTTCCCATTTTTTATAGTGCTCATAAAGAAATGTTTTACTCTCTTCTCGCGATGCGATATATTTCTAAGGAGTTCAATACAAAAAGGATTTTTTTTTTTTTTTTTTTACTAAGGGTCCCCCCTTGTTTAATGTTATTGCTAACACTAAATAAGGAGGGGGGTTGTTGGTGGCCACAACAGAACACAAGAAACTTTATCGTGCTTGCCATGTTTATTTGCAGTGGTGGTGGAGATGGTACGAGTGAAGAAGGAGGTGAAGATAGTGAAGTTGGTGACAGTGTGGGTGGGGGTGGTATGCGCGGAATCCTTTACCTTATCAAATGGATCACACTTCACGGTGAGACCTTCACAAGCTCTTCCTCATCCCCTTGTGGAGGTGCAATCAAAGGGCTATTCTGTGGTCCCTTACTTCCTTTGTTTTTTTAGGTTTTTCCACTTCCCGTAGCTCCAAATGTCAATGTAATTGCATAACCCTCTTGTCACACAGTAGAATTTTAATCCAAGTATTCAAAGACTTTATGTACTTACCTTGCAGTCCTTTGAGGAAGTGTCACTCTGCCTCGCTATAGCTGATTGAAGTATCTACCTTGAACTTAGTAATGAATCCTCCTATAATCTAATTGAGCCAGTGATCAATAGTGCGCACGATCTTATCTTCCAATGCTTCCAATTTGTGCACCAACTATGGGATCCACACAATAAGACCATCAAGCTTTCGCCTCCCTTGGCTATCTCTTATCTTCACGATCCACTCATACAACTCAGTAAGGAAATATGAGAAGAAGATTTCATGGATCTCTGTTTATAGGTAGTAGTCTAACCACTCTTCCTTTTGATAATCGTGGATTCCTATTCTCCTGCATCGCGAACTTGTGAATTCTTCTGTCCAACCAACCTTTAATTTCTTTCTTATTTGGATTCCAATGATACGACATCAGACATCTCTATGCAGATTTTGGTCCTAGCAACGGAACCATTTGTTGGCTTGATGGGGCCTGACCCAGGTTCAAAGTTAATTAGCCAAACAAATCCCTATACTACTGACCCTTTCGGTAACAGCCCGTGGAGTGCAGACTAAGGTCTCACCTGAAGCAGTATGGGGGAATGTTGGAACCAAGTTTCCGCACCCTTGAGATGTATGAGGGGTCGGTTTAGTTCAACTGTGAATACCCTCACGCAGGGCACTTCACGCGCTGTCCTGACCTACGAAACCTTCAGGATCTGTCATAATTGCCTTCGCGCAGCGCTAAGCAGGGGTTGAGGTGATTTTGCATTGCCCTAGCAACGATCTACGCTACTTCTCCAAGTTACACCACGTATCTTACTTATCTTCTTATAACAGTTAGTTATCTTCACGTAAACAAATACTTTATCTTTTATTCACTTTATCAACACATTCATATCAGTTCGCGCATCATATAAACAATAGAAATGCAATTTATATCTAATACATTCAATGCACAAAACTGGAAAAAGATATACAGAAATGATGTAAAACTTCTCTTTATTACTTCTGTAATGGTTACAAACTCAACTTGGCCTGTGCACTCAGCTGCAGACTACTAGCCTCTGTGTACTCAGCTGCAGAGCCTTCTCCTAATCTATGACCCAAAGACTCCACTCTACACTTAGATAAGACTTAATTCTCCATCTATTACTTTCTTTTCTAACTTCTTCCTTTACAACTTAGGGCCTCGCTCTATTTATACAATCCCATGGTCCGCAGACCATGGGTGGATCTCTAAAGCCGACATTGCATTTACAAAAATGAGGGTGGACAACCCTATGACTAATTTACAATCTTTGCATTCTGCGCCCACAAAATGTGGAGTCTTTACATCGGATTTGGTCACAATCTAGGCTTTAAGCCTCAAAACTTGCCTTGGGGGATCCCGTACCCAACAAGAAGATCAAAATTATCGTGTTATAGGTACTTTAAAGAAGAAAATTTACATTGTTAAAACCAACCTAGATCCATCTAACATTGGATATATCATGCACCGAGTGGGATCAAATCCCCCAAGGTGAAAACCTTCTTTTTTAAGTATAGAAGTTGAGGAAAGATTTGTACCTGAAGGTATTTGATCCCTCTCGGCTCATGAAATATCTAGTGTTATATGGATCTATGTTGGTTCCAATTGCTAGCAGCGATGTAATTTATGTTTTTTCATATTATCACTATTATGTACATTTTTTAGATGAACATTATCCTTTGAAATTTAGATGATTAATAACACAAATAGTAACAAATAATAAAAATATAACAATTTTTAGTGATTAAAAAAATTAAATGATTAATATATTGAATAAAAAATATATTGTACCATATGATTAAGATGTGATATGAGGAAGATATTTAAAAATTCATAACAGTAATTAATCTTAATCTCTATTCTTCTACTTTTCTCTTAGACACACCAACACACTTTCCCATATTTTCATATCAATCATATGGAAATGGAGGTTGAAATAGAAGACCATTCAAAGATTTAACTTGAGATATTTCAGTAAAAATAAAATCTTGTAACTTTGTCTTTCCAATATTAATAGTTTCCTTCTCTAGTCTCAAATCTCGAGACTTATGAATTCTTAATCCCTAAGAGAGTATCAATGGAATTTGTCTATTATGATCTCTTTCAATAGGTATAATAGGATCCATATGAGGGAATATGCGATCACATTGAACTCCTACATAGTAATCAAATTTAACTAAAACATACATTGGAGGATCGGGAGGGGATGTTCTAGGATTATACACAATATCTTGTACTACTCCAAGAGAACCATTGACAAGTCCTGCATTAGTCCATAAATTTAAAGTAAGCATAACCCTAGCTCCAACAACAAGAACTCATTGTCAAAATTTTCCTCATTTGCTTCAATGTTGTGGTTATTATCAAATCTTGTAGCAACACTACATGCAACAAGGCGATTTAGGGATATCAAGAAATGCTTATTATGATAGTGCATATCATCACTTGTTGAAAAAAAATGTATAGCCTTATTAAATGACTCTTTTGTTGAAGCATCCAAACTGGAATTTGTATGTTTCATTATAATTTCCAATCTTCTATTGTTGGAACCACATATCTGATGTTCATTAATAGATGAAGAAAACATCTCTAATCATTTGTTTGTCCCTATTTCCTTTACATTGTATCAATAATTACAACAATTATGAATAAATTCCATAATTGTTTTGCATAACCTTCACTTTCATATGTAGGTATATCCATAATAGGAGTTAGTTGTCCAAAATCACATACCAATACAATTAATCTACCTCCAAAAGGAACATCAAAATTTCTAGGAAAAGCTTGACAAAGTCGAACATCAATATGTGTCAAAAACTTTCTCTCTATAAAACTCATCTCATCAACAAGGATGTATTTAACATGTCTCATCTCATCTTGTAAGGTAATCAAATATGACCATTGTAAAGCGATCATGTTCCTTATTGGTATATAAAGAGTAGATTATATTGTTGATGTAGATATGTTGAATGAATTGTAACACCGATAGGGGCTAAAAGAAGTAAGGGGCTCTTATGAGGAAGAGAGTAGTTTAAAGTTCTCCTTTAATAGCACTGATCAATTAAGACTTTCCACTACTTTTTGTCCCTTGGATAATCATACAAAAGGGTTATTTTTTGCTACCTCCTTTGCAATGTTCAAGAATTCGATGATATGCTAATTTTTGCTTTTTCCCTAAATGTTTGAATGAATATATATTTAAATATTTTGTAGTAACAATTGCATTCAATTTTCTCTAATGAGATATGAAGTTCACTTCACATATTGATGTCTCTTCATCAACAAAGCTAGAGCTTCAATTTTCCATAACATCACGATCCCTAAATTCAATCATGTCAAATTCACTGCCATTCATAAACTTATTCTTATACAAACCTGAAATAAGCTCTCACATATGTTTGTTAGAATATTTCTGTACATGTAAAAAATATTCATCCTCATCTCAAAATTAAGTTGGATCCTTTGAAGGTATTAGATTACGATCAATATGTGAAGGATTATATATACCTTTATTCCAATTTTATATGATATCGTCATTTGTAGCACCAAAATATGTATGAAAATCAAAAAATGGCTTGTACAATACCAAATGAGACCAACAAAAATCTACGAACTTATCATTTTCACGAGGGGGAATTGAACTAAACTTAGGAAAGACTTACACAATGGTTACCTTATTTCATGGTAACCATTTACTATCATGTCAAAATTTGAAATATGACTAGGATATAACAATGTCTATCAATGAAAGGTGCTCCGAAATCATAGGCCTCTTCGTATATGCATCACTAAGAAAATTATCATTATGATTGTTATATGGATCAACTTTCAATTGATTGAAAACATCTATACCAAAATTTAGAACAATGAATCATCGACTACATTCAAAAAGACAAAGCTTTAAAAGAATATGGCATGTTTCTAGTGCTCCTATATCCCCTTGTCAACGATTGTCTCACACATCAATTTTCTATATGAACATGTTGTTGGTTCATTTCAAATTTGAATAGAAGAAATATGCATCAACATATCATGGAAGCTCCCTTATCCTTTTTATGATTTTGTTGCATATTTCACTATGTATTTAATGACAACATGCTTAGAAGGAACAAGTTTCCAATCCATTTTTGCATGCCACATCATCAATGTTTCACGATTATGCGTATTTAATCTATCATCATTTCATCTAGGTTCATATATTTTTTTCTCCACTCTCATCAGAATAAATTCTTGACATTTTGCATAGCTCCCATGGGGCCTTACACTGACACACCAATTTTCCACCCTTCTTTTGAAGGTATGATTTCTCATTGCACATTATATAATTCTCAACACAATTGAGAAGTTCTTCATAATCCATCATTAGATCATATTGAAATATTTGTTCAATGTTCTTTAAGCAAGGATGATCATCATCATTTCATAGAATATGGATCTTTAATTGATATTTTTTGTGTGGATTGAATGCATGGCCATACCTATCAAAGTATTATTTTGCAAGTCTAACTTGAGTGGGGTCATTCCAATGCAATGTGTCCATAATGGGAGCATATTTTGGCCAAATAAACCCATTCATATGTCGAGATCCATAATGTTTCCATTCATAACAACACAAAAAATCTATAGCATGATGAAATTTTGAGAAAATATCATCTCGAAACAATGTAGGTCTCAAATGCATATAACTTGATACAATATGATGATTATTCATCACAATTTTAAATATCCATCTCCTCTCTTCCTTTGGATCTGCAGGACAAGTATCGAGCATCAATTTATGCAAATCTGACCACTACATATCTACTACAGTTAATGTGAAGAATATTGTAGGTGTCTCATTTTGTTGAACCAAGTCACATAATATTGCTTGACATTAGGTCTAATATGCATGTATACCTCTTAGAACATTTCTAAATCTCGTCAATCTATTTGCAATTCTAGACTTGGGAAGATTTTGTAAATGCTCTCGTAACCCATCAACTATTATAGGTAATTATGTCATATTTTTTTAACAAAAATTGCAGAAGACACTTGAGCACAATGTCTCATGATAATATTAAGTAAAAAGTATCTAAATCAAGTATGTCTCCCAAACTTATTATCATGAAATTTGAGGAGATGTTTTTCATACTCATGAAGATGCTTATTTCTTAGTCATGGTTGTAACCATTCAGCTTCTCCTTTAGGGAATAATGTTGGAAATTCCATATCAAATAACCCTTCAATATTACATTGATTTATGGGGGATGAACTAACTGTAGGCCAATTAATGGCATAGGTAAATTCACCATCTAGTTTCTTTGCTTCTCCCTTATGATTATCTACTCAAGCTTGAATACGTTTAATTTCCCTAGGTGCATTTGGAGGCCTTACAACAAAGGAGTTTGTGTGACAATATTCTAAAGAAACTTCAAGACCTATATCTCCTTCCAACATTCCAAATTCCATGTCATTGCCCATATCTAGTAATATAATAGAATTAATCATATGTGACACACCTGTTGTTTTTTCTAATAAATCTTTTACAACATGTGTATCACTTTCAACAACTTTATAATATGCATAATTTTGAATCCTATAGAGTAATTAATGTAATACCTCTTTCCTTTAATAATGAAATGATAGTTTGATCCTTACTAACCTTTTTTTTGCACAACTATCATTAAATCCAAGCTTTTAATACATTGAGGTAATTTCTTGGCGACATCTTTAACATCTTGAGGAAAATTGATTGTGTGCCCTCTATATTTGTATTGGCCACCAATTGAATGTATTACTTACAATATTAAACTGGCCCATGTTATCAACATTTCCTCAAATTATGTAAGACTTCTAAGGATCAAAGGTTGCAACCTAGGATTTATGATTTTTTGATGAAATTATATGATTATTACCCTCTCTTTTACATACTGTACACATTGGACCAATCTTAGTAGCCAACACTTGAATTCCAGGATATATCCTCATACACATGGTGTTTAGACACATGATTAGCATTCTTTTGCGCCTATTTTCCTTATCATTTCCTACCATTTTGATTTTAAAAGCTATGACTTGTCACCTCGTCAATAATCATTGAGTAAAATATATTTCCTTTTGTATGTCATAATTATTACCTATTTTGCTTCTAATTTGACGTAAAATCTAACTTCTTTAGTCTATTTTATTAATGAATTGATGAAGGGTTATTTTAGGTGGTGTGGCTTGTTGAGGTGCTATTACAATACAATATGTCCTCATTTCTACCTCATTAAAGATGGAATGAAGAATTCACTAATGCCATTGATACAACACCAAGCTCATTTTGGATACTCTGTTCTTCTAGGATTAGCAACAAATACTGATTTGGACAAATACATAGTTAGAGTCAATCTAACAATTTAAATGAGGAATTCATGGATGGTGCAACTAATTGAGTTGAAACAATTAGGATTTCCAAATGATAAATCATTGTAATTTAGAAAAGTTTTTACAACTTTGTTTCAATGATGAAAATTTGTTATAAGACAATTTTTTTTAATCTTGATTTCGATCACATTAGAATCGAGAGATTCTCATGATGATCTTGTTTTTCAACAATAGGAATGTAATGTGAAATCATAAAAAAGTGTACTATCTACCTGCGAGGCATAGATAGATAGACATTAGAGGAGGGAGTATCAACTTTATAATCTTGTACTACAACTTTCATTAATGAAAATCATTACCATTTATAGCTCCATATCTCTTTCCTCATTAGCTTATGTTATGTGTAATTCATTAGCCCTTGCTAAGGAGGAAGTGACCTCCTTCTTAGCTGGGATCACTATTTAGAGAGGTATTGTAGCAATGTATTTATTCTCTCAGTTGTGATTTATGCGTGATTTATTATTAATGTTACAGGTATTGTTCATGTATTGAATAGCTGCATGATTGTAGCCTCTACCATTGTGTAATAGCACAGGTCCTGGACCAATCCCTTCATTATGTGTGATGGTTATTTGATTATTGTTCCAACTCTTTGGTTTGTTTAGTTTAGTGAAATGGTTTTGCAACAATTATTGAGTTTTTAATGGTTTCCAGGAGTGTTGTTTCTTTCGAATAAGAGTGATAGTGTGTGATTTATTCTAAAATGTGTCTTTATTTTCCTTTTGGAGTGTAACCAAGGTTTGGAGTCTAACAACAATTGTGTCAGAGTGTTGAGAATGATATTTACAACGATTGGTTTTGAGCTTTGGTTAGCACTAGTTTCCATATTCTCTTGCATATATTTTTCACAATAGCCTTGAAACAAAAATCCTACCCATATTGATAATCTATGTGTGAGTCAGATTGTTTATTTTGAATTAAAAGGAAAATTCATCTACTCAGCATTTTGGTGTCATTGTCAAGGAGGATATTAGACATGTGTATGTATGACTAGCTTGTTTGCATGCATTGATTGAAAGTGTGGTAGATTTGTTCCTAGATCTGAGATTTTGGGAGGTAAGCACTTGTGTAACACTTTGACATATTGAATTGGGCTCAACCTCATGAGGATTCAGGGCACATAGGATTGCATTGCATGAATAATGAAGAAGAAAAATACGTTGTCCCCAAAGAAACTAATTGTGCAGGTAGAAGAGGACAAGGGAGAAAGAAGAAGAATCAAGACTTGGGTAGAGTAACATCTACACAAGAGATTATCTCAAAAGATGAAGTAGAATCATTTTCTCAAGGAGAAACACCTAAAAAGAAACGATTGAGTAAAACTATTCTATAGAGGCCAACATCCCCTGATTCATTTCTGTTGGATGCACATATTAAGGAGGTGGAATTTTATGAACCTTTGATCTCAGAGACTAGAACTAGAGTTTCTAGTCCATATGTATAAGTAGAGGAAGGATATCAAGACTTGAAAGAGGGACAAGGTGATACAAATGAATGTGATTTATAATCAAGTTCAGAAGAATGACCACTTAATCAGTGCATCCTAGATTTTGGTAGTGTTGTGAGACAACATATTGATCATTATTTTACATAGGGTGTTGTGAAATCATTAGGACCACCTAGACAATCTGAATAGTTTGAGAAACCTAAACAGCTTGAACATCCTGAGAAAACCTCATCACTAAGAAAATATCAATCTCCTCCATTAAGGGAGCCACCTATAATAGTTGTAAGAACCCCTCAATATTTTAGGCAGAACCAAATGGCAGGGAGCTTAGTTACCACCTTTGAGTTCCACATTAGAAATCTCCAGGGAAGATCCTCAATGAAGAATATCCCTTTGTCTGAACTTCCTACTTTTCAGGGTGTAATTACCAAAGATCCAAATATATTCTCTTTAAATTTGATGTCCTCTACAGGAGTTATGATTATACCCTCAATGAATAGGGATTAAAATTGTTCCCAACTACACTAAATGGAGAAGCACTATTATGGTTTATGGGACTCAATGGGGCATCCATTAGCTCTTGCGATGGGATGAAGAATACATTTTTAGAAAATTATTAGGACTAGTATTATTCCATAGATTAAAGGGAAGAGCTATTTAGAATAACTCAGACAATATATGAAAATTTGGAAGAGTAGATTGAGTGCCTTTAGTATAACCTATAGAGGTATCAACATAACAATATGCACATGGAAATAATTAAAACAATTATGATCAAAGGAATGTGGGATGACTTCCTTGACATGCTAAATCTTCGAGGGAAAGGAGATATATCCAAGGAACCTTCTTATGAAATTATTCAAATTTGTCAAAATAGTTCTAGAGGATCAACAAGAAACATGACTATGACACATGATGATTGTACTAGGATTGTAAAGTTATCCAATAGTGGAGCAACACAAGTAGAAATTGGAAATTCATTGGATAATTTCAAAACTAACATTAGATCTCATTATCCTCTGAGCTTGATGTTTTGCAAAAAAAGTAGAAACAGATTGATGTAGAACAAGTTTTGGCTATATTTTTCTCCTGATGCAAGAAGAAACATCTTCTAAGGGAATTCCCACTTAATAGCTACAATATATGTGACTAGGATCATTATAAAAAACAATGCCCCTCATTGCTTGGATTAAGAGAAATTTATAAGGAGATAGGGGGGAATATCAAAGTAGCATATTTCATTGGCACCAAAATTTATCCCTAGAAACCTCATCCATTAGGTATGATGCAAGAACCCTTCTCTTCTTTTTATTCTTGGTCTAGTATGTATATTCCTCAACAAATTCCCCAGCAAAGGAAGTATCTAGTAGTTGCATGGAAGCCACCTTGTTTTGGAGAATTTAGCATCTACGGATAAATACTAATTAACTAGACAAGTAGTTGTGCCTAGAACAACAATTTAAAGTGTTTTAGACTCTCCCTATAAGCAATAGATAAGAAGAGAGGATAGAAGGCCTACTTGTAGTTCCACTTTCCTCTCGTCTCCCTTGTATCGATTCTGTCGCTCCTTTCCATACTTAATCCACTTGAAAAGTACACTGTCAACACAACAGAAGACAAAAACTAATCAAAGCATACGATCCATTGAATATAAATAAAAGGAATCAGAAGCAATTCATACATATAAGAATTATGAAAGAACACAACATATGGAAAAAGGTTCAAACACTCTATTAGATAGAAGAAAGAATTACAACCAATAGTGTTTGATACAAAGTCATTCCTCTATCTTGGATCCCATCCACATCACATCAAAAGCAAGACAAACTTGTTGTGTCACATCATTTGCTCCAAAATCAAGTCTCATAGCAGCATTATCTCCTTACAATTCAACATAATCCATCCCCTGATCACTTAGATGAGTGGTCAATTTATAGGAAGATGAAGGAGATTTTGTCATTAATGGTGACATTGAATGGCCTTCCATACTTAGAATTAGTTCCATGGAGGAAGGGATGAGAGGATAGGATGATCCTTTACTCATTCCTTATCCATTTTTGAGCTCATAGGAGTTGATAAGACAGGGAAACTTCTAGATGACTCCACAAGATAAGAATATTCCCAAACCCTATGTGAATTTTGCTCATTCTCACCCAGCGCGGGTGAAAGGAAGCCTAAGTGCTCTGCAGAGCACCCTGGTAGTGGACTTAGTTGCTCTGCAGCACACCTTCATAAGGGCTTACCTACACTGGTCCCTATAGAGGCAATTTCTGGATGTCTTCAAGTCATGAAACAGTCTAGGAAGTAGGCATTCAAAGGGTTGACTTGTTTAGGACATGAAACAACTGATTTTAAGGTTTGATGAGTCCTAAATCATTGATCTAAATGTTGGGATTTGATGTGCCCAAATGGATCTATAACACACCTAATGCCCCTTTGTCCAATACCCTACGTCGTGGCCCTAGTGGCCTTCTCCTTCATGGCCTCAACCATGGCGAGGGATTTTTTTTCCCTAACCAAATTCCTATTCAGATTCCAATGCAGCAACAACATTTACAACTTCCCTCCAATGTGCACATGAGTGGTTCTCCATTATGCCCCTAGCTACCTATACAATCTAAGCCTAACCCCAATAATAATGTAGTGCAACAAGTTGAAACACCGATTCTCCAAACCTATTGTATATCACCTATGGAATTGAATGAAATATTGCTATGGTTAGGAAGGCTAGTAAACCCCATATTTTCTCATCTCATTATAAGAAATGAGGACGAAAAATCATCAAGAGAAGAAAAATTAATTCAAGGATATTTAGAAAAACAAAAGGTTGTAATAGTCAATGGTCTTTCTATTGCTGGAATAGTTGATGATACTCATGAGGTTGTAATAGTTGGTGCTACTGCTAATATCACTGTAACAGCCAGTGATATTTCAAATGTCACTGTAACAACTGATGTTACCCAAGTTGTGAGACCTATAAAAAATTCTGGTAATGAGACCTTTGTGCATCCCCCTTATCCTGAAAGATTAAC
Organism: Pinus taeda; assembly: GCA_000404065.3. Classification (NCBI taxonomy): domain Eukaryota; kingdom Viridiplantae; phylum Streptophyta; class Pinopsida; order Pinales; family Pinaceae; genus Pinus; species Pinus taeda. The sequence continues at coordinate 12,378 of APFE030877307.1, read as the reverse complement.
TGAAGTAAAAAATACTCCTCAGTCTAAATCTAATTTCTTGAAGGAGTTGAAAAACTTGCACGTATGGATTCCCTTACTTCAAGTGATCTAAGATTTTTTGATTTAAGATAAAACAACTGGAGAAGTATGTGTAAAAAATACAGGTAGGAAACCTCGGGACCCCCTTACTGTACACGTAATTGGAAAAATATCAGAGTTAATGTTTGGGGATAATACACCTACTAAACATGAAGATCATAGGAACCCAATAGAAGTTGTTCATATTAGAGGAACAACTCTTCCAAATACCTTGATTGACTTAGAATTGATAATTAACATAATAACCAGGGAAATTGTTGAACTACTTGGGCTTACCAACCAAACACCAATCCCATTGTTTTAGAATTGGCAGATCAATCTAAGGTCAAGCATGAAGGAATATTGGAGAGTTTCATTATTTCAGTTGACTCTTAGCATTATCCAGTAGATTTTGTCGTGTTATAACCTAAGACACACCTAGGGGGACATCCTCTGATTTTAAAGAGACCATGGTTGGCCATTAAATATGCATTTATTGGATGCATATTTGGGTGTATGGTCATCTATGATGGTAACACTACTAAGGTCCTTATTCTTTACCCTCCAGCTAAACTAAATTTTAAACATGAGAATCCTTCAATGTCTAAATTTGAACTAGAGGAAGTTGATACACATCCATTGCTCATTGTAGGAAAAGATTTACATTTTAAAAATGACATTGGGGATGATATTATTAACAACTTCATTAATGACCTTTTTGTTGTTACACCATCAAATCTTAGCTATTAAGTTCTATGATAGAAAAATTCATCGAGGAAGAGACTCTTGATGATTCCGTTATAGAAGAAATACCTACAACCCCTAGTCTTAAGGGTGTTCTAGTGGAGATGGAGCATGGGAAGTGTTAAGGTCCTATAATTATAGGAAATCTGATGATTCAAATATTATTTGTTGCTCTCATGATGAAGCTTTTGGCTTGCTGACTCGCCCCACTTCCTCTCCATTCTGCATCATCCTTTACTCAGCTTCCTGCTTTATCACCCACTTTCCTTGTTAATTCATCTGAATATTACCCCAGCATAAGCCTAATACCTACTTTCAAATCATTAAGAATAGGTTTGTGTAACAAAAAGGTTATATATTGCAGAGCTTCCGGTTTTAAAGCCTTGATTTTACAAAAATTTGCATAAAAAATAAGCCTAAAAGCTTAGCTCTCGCTCCATCTCCATGCGACCCGCATTCACAATACTTAAGCCTAGCATACCTAACACCAAGCACAAGTGCATAGCCTTGGGCTTATTTTGTCAAAACACAATGTAACTATGGGCTTATATAAACCATCATGAAGAATGTTCCCTTGTGAATGTGGGATAAATCCCATAAAGTGTATATATATATATATATTATATATATAATCCCTCTTTTTACCCCTTACTTCACAAAACCCTATTAATATAAAGTTTTGGACTTTATATTAATTTCTCCCCGCAAGCCTATACTACCTCTTCCCCTTGCGAAGTCAACCAATGGCCCATCCCACACTAAGAATTAAACCCCCTTCATTTTTATTTTCCTCAGATTCGTAGAAATAAATGAATGGTTAAAATTTTGTTTCGCATCCCATCTCATCCAACACTTAACACTCAAAAAGTATGCGAGATAAGTTGTTTTTGCCCGCCTTTTTGCTACGTGGCAGCCCCACGTTATATCGCATCCTCCAAAATAATACCACATACTACTTGCCCCCCATGTGAAAACCATTAACTATTTTGGTTTTGAATCTTATAAATGTTACGGGAATATAGGGTGTATTAATTTCAAGTGAAATACAGAGATATAAGAATTCACGTAATATTTTAGAGCTACTGGTGAAACCATACTTGAGGTAAAATTATATAGCTACAGGCAATATGAGACTAAGGTTGTGGAATGAGATTCAAAGGTAAAATCGTTTTATAGTGACACATGAAATAAAATTCATAGATGCCATGAATTTATCAGAGAAAATAAAAGGGAAAATGTCACATGAAATTAATGTACAGGTGAGCAAAGATAGCATTCATGTAAATGCATTTCACGATAGAAGATTAAGGTGAAATTGATTAACAGGCATGGTGAAATCAATTTACAGGCATGGTGAAATCAATTTACAGGTGTAAAATCATGTTGCAGGGGTTGAACCTCAGAATTACCTTCTCCTTGACATTTGTTCTCACATTTTTCTCTCATTTTCTCATAAGACTACATACCCAATCAATGATAAATGCTAGGTTTTTTCTTAGGAAAGCATTAAAATGATCCCCACATTATATTTTCATGTTCTTGCTATTTTAATAGATTTTTGCAAATTAGCTACAGAACGCAGCCTATTTTGCACCTAACTATGGATTCCGTAGCTACCCTCATGGTTTGGCAGGTTACAGGTGTCAAATGAAGAATTGGGCCACATGGGCATTTCCAAAATCATCTCCACATGTATTCTATCATATTCACTCGGTCCAGATCGATAGAAAAGTGTGCCTAAAGTCATGGTTAAAGATGGAGTCAAAAACTTTATCTAGAAGTAGTAGGACTCTTGATTTTCTCTTTCATAGCTAATCAAGAGTATAACAGTTATGTTAAAGATATAATTTGAATTAAGCCACTTGTAGCTGATTAGAAGTTAAACAATCCTATTACAATTCGAATTAAGCCACTTGTAGAAAGTTTTTCTCATAAAAAGTCATGTTAGATTTAATTCGAATTAGCCACCTATAGCAAGTTTTTCTCCACAACAGTTATGTTATTTTCCTATAAATATTCGTTGCATGGAACTGAGAGGGGGTGGGGAAACTAGAAGGAATTACAGGCTTTTTGATGATATTTTGTATTCATACTTCGTTTTTTTCATAATACAAACTTCATTTTGTCAATGATGGTTTAAAAGTGCATCTTTAACTAGCTAGCATTCCAACCACATCAGTTGCATAGGGCCTCTACACTGAAGGAGGTTTTTCACTTGTTGTTTTCAGTTTAATTTCTATTAATTTGTTTTCAACAAGTCTATTTTCTTTAATTTAGAATGATGTTTCATTTCAGTTTTTAACCAATAGTGTAAGGATAAAATCACAACTGTGCAGCCTTGTTCTTCTGAGATATTTTATGAAAAATGACTTTGTTTCAAAACTGAATGAAGATTGAAGTAATAAGAATACACAGTTGCTTAGTTTTCTTACTGTTTTGTTATTCATTTTCTTAGAACAGAACTGTCAATTAACTATGTTAATAGATGTTCTCAAAAACCATTTCAAAATGATGATGATCCTAACTTAAATGGTTAAATATCTAATTCATACAATGATTGAATTTGCTCGGTACATTATTAGCTTTACATGCCTTTACCTTTTCTTTTCTGCTTTCAGGTCCTTATTTAGTTGCATCACTTGACATTCCAAAAAATCATTTCAAGGAGATTGATTCCATCATATTCCAAAATTAAATGGTTGAATGTTTAAATGAATGCAATTAGTGAGTTACCTTCCGCGATAAGAATTAGATCCATGGATTAGGACTAATAATAAGATAAGATAGATACTCTGTTTTCTTATCAGGTTCTAAGTAGTCAATAGTTCTTGGTCTATTTTTTAGGAGATTAGACTAACTTAGGAACCTTCCCTTTCCTTTAAAATTCATTAGATCCATTTAAATCTCTCATAGATTGTATATTAGACATCAAAGAATAGAAACCCCAAAACAAACATAAAAATACAAAACAACACAGTAAGAGAAAAGTTAACTAAGCACATATAGTGCATCACACTTCATCAGTCTATAAACCTCGGTTGATAATTCATGCAAGAAATTTACGACACTAAATTGACTAAATAGTAGGTGAAAGTAAAAGAGTAAAGTTAGAATACTCTTCCAACCATACAAATCAACACATGGTTTTGCAAAACCATCCTGGTATTCTACAAGGATAAAAGGAATCTACATACAGATAAAATGAATTTATAGAGGAAGGAGTAATAGAAATAAAACTACATATGATTTTATGAATTCATGGAAAGAGAAAAAAAACCACGGATTGGAAACAACACATGGTTTTGTAGAGATTTAATTATAAATTTCATTTAAAATATTTTGGAAATATTATTCAAATATGTATATTATTATATATTTTCCAAAATATTTTGTGACACTAATGGATGATAAAATAGTATGGTAGTCACAGGATAAGCCATCAGTGAGGGAAGTCTCAGCTTATCATGTTAGAGGATCAACAAGCATATGAGTGAATTAATAAGAAAGTGAGGGAAGTCTCACATTATCATGTTAGAGGATCAACAAGCAGTTGAGTGAATTACTAAGAGAAAGAGAGATACATCTGCATCTTCTAGTTCATCTGCCAGCACAACCACAAATTTGGGTCCATCCTACGTGCTCCCACTTCCACAACAATAGCATTTGCACAACACATTCCACCAAAACTATTAATTTGCAGCAATTAGAGATTTTTAGTTCATCTATAGTCTAAAAATGTCTTGTCTGTTAGAGATAACATTTATTGTAAACAAATTGTAAATTTTGTATAAATACCTCTGCTTTTGAAGTATTAGAGGTCGATTGTTTGAGATCAAAAATATTAGTGATCTGTTGGAGAATTGTAAGTTTTTTTTAAAGCACTGGAGCATCAATACTAAGCAAACCATTCATAGGATTCTCGTGGCTTAAATATTGGTGATGTTTTTCTTATGTTAAAGTGCTTCACTGTCATCTCTTCACTGTAATCATCTAAAATCGAATTGAAAAATAGAAATGTGATGAATAGGATTTACTTTTGAGTACCTTATTCTCGCTGCTTTTACAATCTATATGTTTTCTACTGAAGGCCACACTAAAGAATTCTTAATTTCTCTTTATTTTTGCTGAAGGTTTTCATTGTTCTGTCATCATCCACTTATTATTCTAAAAGATCCAATAAATATTCCTAACTTTCCTTGAGTTTACTCTGTGAAAAATTGATGCAACCATCCAATTTACCTTTTGACTCCATTGCCCACTAGATGCTAATTGAATTGAATACAATCAGTATTCCAAAACCCAAATCAAAACCCAAAACCCAAGTACAATCATAACTAGTATGAGATTTTCAAGCAACAAAGATAAATTTTACAGAGAGATCCCTCTTTGGGATTGGAAGGGCTAGAGTCCCATCTCGAAGTTGGTTTGATGTAACATTCTTGTGATTTGTCCTACAGCCTTCAAATTACAAAGTGCTAACATAATGACGACCATACTTGGGAAGAACACTTTATCTTCCTCAAAAAAGTGCATCAAATTTTGGATTTGATTGTTGATGGTGAACAACGTTTAGACACCAGAAGGTTGTACCTTTCACTTGGTGACTCCATTGTTCAATATCTAGAGCTTCAAAGTTCAGAGCAATTCGATAACCAAAGAATCCATATTCCAAAGCATTAATGGCGATATAGGATGACAGGGTTTGTGGCAAACCTTTAATTTCATGAAATTTTAAATGAATTCATGAATGAGTTATCAAAATTTTAGCTTGATGAAGATTTTTTAAGAGTTGTGTTTCCTATTTTCAAATCAAGAAAATTTTCTTCTAAAGTTAAAATATGTGTTCTTGAGTTAGTTGTTGAAAAATATGAAAATGGCATTAAACATTCGCATACTCAAATTCAGTCATATAATTTCTGAGATCCTAAAGAATTCTTGGAAAATCTTCCTTCTCCAAAGCAAGAGGAAATTGTCCTACCTTTTGACTGGCAGATTAAGGATGATTATGCTTTCAAGTACAAGACTGAGGAAGTAGTTTCAGGGTTTAATATTGAGGATACAGCTGATCAATTAGTCATTTAAGGCATAGAAGCAAATATCATACATTATTCTTTTGTTGATCCTATAGCAAATTACATGGAGGTGCTCTTCAGTCAAGTTTTCAAACATGTTTTCTCTATAAGGACAAAATACATCAGTAGTTTCCATTATATATCACAACTTTGATTATGTGGACACATGATCAAATTATACTTTTGAGTTTACTGAAAATCAATCAAGAAATCCATTTGTTTCTGCAGCTGCTTGACTGGCTTCATTGGAATTTCTGTATTATTTAAGTGAGCCTAATTTCCAACAATATAGGGTAGGTAGCAAGGTGAAAATAAGCTTAGGACTCTGACCCTTTTTTTAGTTTAAAATTTAGTTTGCTTCTCAACTTTTAGTTCAATGTGTAGTTCAATGTTCAATATGCAGAGTGGTTTTGATTTTAGTTTGAGAGTTGGCATAACATGTTGCTAATCTGGGAATAACCCAATGGAGAAGGCACTAATCTATAAACTCAGAGATATGTGGTTCTTGGCACCTCCAAGGAGACTTCCATCCCCAAGCTGGAGCCAATGTTAGGGTCCTATAATTATAAGAAATCTGATGATTCAGATATTATTTATTGCTCTCATGATGAAGCTTTTGGCTTGTTGACTCGCCCTGCTTCCTCTCCATTTTGCATCATCCTTTACTCAGTTTCCTGCTTTATCACCCACTTTCCTTGTTAATTCATCTGAATATTACCCCAGCATAAGCCTAATACCTACTTTCAAATCATCAAGAATAGGTTTGTGTGACAAAAAGGTTATATATTACAGAGCTTATGGTTTTAAAGGCTTGGATTTTATTGAAGTTTGCATAAAAAATAAGCCCAAAAGCTTAGCTCTCGCTCCATCTCCATGCGACCTATATTCACAATACCTAAGCCTAGAACACCTAACACCAAGCACAAGTGGGTATCCTTGGGCTTATTTTGTTAAAACACAATGTAACTATGGGCTTATATAAACCATCATGAAGAATGTTCCCTTGTGAATGTGGGATAAATCCCATAAAGCAATATATATATATATATTATATATATATATAGAGAGAGAGAGAGAGAGAGAAGAGAGAGAGAGAGAGAGAGAGAATCCATCTTTTACCCCTTACTTCACAAAACCCTATTAATATAAAGTTTTGGAATTTATATTAATTTCTCCTGGCAAACCTATACTACCTCTTCCCCCTGCAAAGTCAACCAATGGCCCATCCCACACTCAGAATTAAACCCCCTTCATTTTTATTTTCCTCGAGATTCGTAGAAATAAATGAATGGTTAAAATTTTGTTTCGCATGGATGCTCATCCAACACTTAACACTCAAAAAGTATATGAGATAAGCCCCACCTTTTTTCTACGTGGCAACCCCATGTTATATCGCATCCTCCAAAATAATACCACATACTACTTTCCCCCCATGTGAAACCATTAACTGTTTTGGTTTTGAATCTTATAAATGTTACAGGAATATAGGGTGGATTAATTTCAAGTGAAATACATAGATATGAGAATGTGGTAATATTTCAGAGCTACGGGTGAAATCATACTTGAGGTAAAATTATATAGCTACAGGAAATATGAGACTAAGGTTTTGGAATGAAATTCAAAGGTAAAATGGTTTTACAGCGACACATGAAATAAAATTCATGGATGCCATGAATTTATTAGAGAAAATAAAAAGGAAAATTTCACATGAAATTAATGTACAGGTAAATGCATTTCACAATAGAAGATTAAGGTGAAATTGATTAACAGGCATGGTGAAATCAATTTATAGGCATGGTGAAATCAATTTACAGGTGTAAAATCATGTTGCGGGTGAAAGTAAAAGAGTAAAGTGAGAATACTCTTCCAACCATACAAATCAACATATGGTTTTGCAAAACCATCCAGGTATTCTACAAGGGTAAAATGAATTTACACATAGATAAAATGAATTTATAGAGGAAGGAGT
>APFE030877301.1:0-18639 GCA_000404065.3 Pinus taeda | reverse complement strand
AAAAGGATTTTTAAAATATTATAAGATGCTTAGGGTTTATGATTTAGAATTTAGGGCTTATAAAACTTTAGTAAATGTTTTTAATAAACACTTATAAAAAGGTTAGAATTTTTTTGTTAAAATGTTATAAAATTCTTACGGTTTAGGGTTTAGGGTTTGTACCAGTTTAGTAAATATTTTTAATAAGGATTTAAATAAAAGTTACAAAATTCTTATTGGAATGTTATAAAATGCTTGGGGCTGAGTGTTTACGGTTTATTGGTTAGGGTTTATAATACTTTAGTAAATTATTTTCATAAACACTTAATAAAATTTATGTGATATATCTACATTTAAAATAAATAAATAAATGCAAAAACAACTATTAAATAAATAAAAACAAAAACAAAAAAAAATTCAACAAAACAACAGTCCAATAAAACAACAAGAAGCGAAAAAGCTCAAAACTCCAGAAATATTCTAAGTAGAAAGAAAAAGAAAAAAAACAAAACAAAAAAAAAAACAAAACAAAAGCAAAAAACATAAAAAAAACAAAAATAGATGACCCTGTTTATAACAAAGCAAAAAAACTAAAAAAATAAAAAAAGCAAGGACAAAAGAATTAAGCACAAAATAAAATCAAAAACGAAAATTCAAAAAAGCAAAGAGTTAAGGACAAGAAAGGACAAAAGCTAATGAGCTTGCCGTTATAACAAAGTGAAAACCCTGGAGAGAAAAGCAAAGAGAAGAAGCAAAGGATTGTGAAAACATTTTACGATCTTAGATCTCAGAGTCACAAGAGCCATTACAATAGCTTGTGCAGAGCTCATACTACCACTAAAATTTCTTGTATGAAGCAATCTCTCCCAATTGTTTCAAGATGTTCCCATTAGAGAAAATAAGTCAGACAAAATATATGAAGGTCGTGTGTTCGATCCACAATGTTGTTGCCTCTGTATCTCTGTTGGGAGAGGGTAGGGTGTTCCATCCACAATGTTGTTTCCTTTGTGTCTTTGTTTGAAGAGGGTAGTGTGCTCCATCCACAATGTTGTTGCCTCTGTGTCTTTGTTGGGAGAGCGTAAGACTGAATATATGAAGGTCGTGTGTTCGATCCACGTTGCTATGTATATTTGTTGGAGAAGGTCAAACTGAATATATGAAGTTCGTGTGTTCGATCCACAATGTTGTTGTGTACCTTGGGAGCCTGTTCACTTCTAGACATTCAATTTGTGGTTTCTGCAAAGGCGACCAGTGGTTATACTCGCGCAATACCATGTGCAACACATGGTGATCCATGACAACCACTGGCAAGAGGACTAAATATGCGTCTGAACATATCTGTCGAGGATGTTATCATGTGGATCGATTTTTCTAATAAAAAGTTTGAATTCCTGCATTACTCCATTTGATCGAAGCAATTATTGAAGATTTGTATGAAGTCTGCCGGAGAGGAAGATCCCATGGAAGTTGTCAAATTGCTTCATGAATCTATACAGGTTTTCATCAAGTATTTTATCTTCTTGTATGTTTTAAAATTTCTTGATGTGGTTAATTTCTTATTTCCAAACATGGGAGTGATTATGAAGAAAGTAAATTATTAGTTTCAGGAAGATCAAAATTTTCAGCCTATAAATGCAATAGCACAAGTTCTTGAAGAAAAAAATATATTATATATGTAAACTGAAAATTGTTAGCTAAAGTCGTAGGGGTCTCCGTGAGGAAAATAGAAACTATAACATAACAATAACCTCCACTAAGTACGATGGATAATGACAATAATAACGCTTATGACTAGTGGAGCTTTTATGAAGTTTTGTTTTGTTCTGTGTGTATATTATCAGAATTTATGTCTATTGTAATTCTGTTTTTTGTTTATCTTATTTTTAAAATATTCTGTATTATTAATCTATTGATTTTAAATATTTTTGGACAATGAAAATAAATATTGAATTGGGTATGATTTTTGTCAGTAACTTTTGATACTATTTACATAATTTTACAATTTATTTTTAATTAAATTGTTGTTCTCATAATTACTAATTTATATTGTAAATTTCTATACATGTTATTTTTATATTATCATGTATATATTAATATCTGAATTATCACTCTAAAGAATGAATCAATAAATATTGTAAATAAACATAATGATATGATATGGAGTTTTATAAATAAAGAAAATGAAATGATATGCAATTTTGATTTTTTTTAGGTTTTGTGACGAGGTGAAGGTGAACGCAGAGGTGGAGGTAGAGGAAGAGGTGGAGGTGGAGGAGGAGGAGGAGGTGGAGGTGGTGGTGGTGGTGGAGTATGAGGAGGAGGTGGTGGAGGAGGAGATGGTGGTGGTGGTGGAGGTGGAGTAGGAGGAGGAGGTGGTGGAGGTGAAGGCAGAGGAGGAGGTGATGGTGTTGGTGGAGTAGGTGGTGTTGGTTGAGGTGGTGGTGGAGGAGGAGGTAGAGGTGGTGGAGGAGCTTGAGGTGGAGGAGGTGGAGGAGGTGGAGGATGGGGTGCGGTGGAGCTCGTGGAAGAGGGTGTGGAGGTGGAGGTGGTGGTGGAGGTGGAGGAGGTTTAGAAGGAGGTGGTGGTGGAGGTGGAGGAGGAGGTTTAGAAGGAGGTGGTGGTGGTTTTGTTGGAGGATGAGGAGGAGGTAGTGGTGGAGGTGAAGGACGATGAGGTGGAGGAGGAGGATGAGGTGGATGAGTTGTAGGAGGAGGAGTAGGAGTAGGTGGAGGAGATAACGGTGGATGTGGAGGTTGTGGAGGATGTTTTGGAGGAGGTGGAGTTGGAGGAGGAGGAGGAGGAGGTGGTGGTGGTGGTTGTCGAGGTGGAGGTGGATAAGGTGGAGGAAGAGGAGGTGGAAGTTGAGGAGGAGTTTTAGGTGAAGGACTGGGAGGATGAGGTGGAGGAAGACGAGGTGGAAGTTGAGGAGGAGGTGTAGGTGAAGGACTTGGAAGAGGAGGTGGAGGAAGAGGAGGTGGAAGTTGAGGAGGAAGTGTAGGTGAAGGACTTGAAGGATGAGGTGGAGGATATGAAGGAGGTGGAGGACGAGGTGAAGGAAGAGGTGAAGGTGGAGGTGTTGGAGGAGGAGGAGGAGGTGAAGCTTGAGGAGGAGGAGGAGGGGATGGACAGTGAGGAGGTGGAGGTGGTGGAGGATAAGGGCGAGGGAAAGGTAGGCAAAGGTGGTGGAGGTAAAGGTGTAGGTGGAAAAAGAGGTGGAGGAGTTGAAGGTGGAGGTTGATGTGGAAGTAGAGGAGTTGGTTGTGGAGGTGGAGGAGGCGGAGGAGAAGGAGGAGGAGGTGGTGGTGGTGGAGCAGGGGGTAGAGGTAGAATAGGAAACAGAGGGGGAGGAAAAGGTGGTGGAGGAGGTTGAGTTGTAGGTGGAGGTGTTAGAGGAGGAGGTGGAGATGCAGATGTGGGAGGAGGATGTAGAGGTGGAGGAGGATATTATGGAGGTGGAGGAGGTGGAGTTGGAGGAGGAGGAGGAGGAGGAGTTGGATGAGGGAGTGGAGGCTGTAGTGGTGGAGGTGGAGGTGCAGTAGGAGGTGGTGGAGATATAGGTGGAGGTGGAGGATGTGGACGTGGATGAGGTGGAGGTGGTGGAGGAGGATGTGGAGGAGGAGGATGAGGAGGATGTGGAGGAGCATGTGGATGAGGAGGATGTGGATGAGGAGGATGTGAATTATTATGTGAGTGGTTCATAAAGTCCTTCATGTCTAAGATTATTGAATATGTTTCCATGGTAGGAGCCCAAATTTAGGTGTGAGCCATCATTTCGTGCCCATAAGCTTGAGATGGTCTATTCTCAGGTAGGTAACTTATACGATATCATTTCTATTTCTCTTCCTCATCAACTGATCCTCGGAATTATACAACAAGAACCCATTCCTATGGTGTTGTGCGGTCCATCTCAAAGAATTAGTGAGAGAACCTTTCAAATGGGTCAATGAGTATATGTTATGGTACACTATCTAGAAATCCTCCTATTTAGACTCATAATTCTATTGTTCCCACCAAAGAGGTCAACTCTATTCATTCCACATCAACAAATAACCCTTAGTAATGATGAGGTAAGATGAAAGAGAAATAATCTAGACCTTTGAGTTGGGAACGAGAAGCATTGTAAATCGTGGAGAATGTTGGGGTTGGCTCAAAAGATAAGAAGAATAAAATCCATCTTCCTTGTAATATTTGTGGGGAAGACCATCTCAATCATTACTGCTTCTCAATGGATAATATTCATTGATAATTCATTCAATAGTCTGTTGCTTGTCAACCTGTTACCTTGACAAGTCCATTTCCAACCTAGCATTTACTAAAGAATTTAGTAAATCTCTATAAACATTAAAACCTACACCCTAAAACATAAGAATTTTATAACATTTTAAACCCTAAACGCTAAACCCTAATAATTATATAATCCTTTAACAAGCATTTTGTAGCTTTTTTAAAGTGATAATTAAAATAATTTACTAAATTGTTATAAACCCTAAACCCTAATCATTTTATAACATTTGAAACACCAACCCCTAAACCGTAAACCGTAAACCGTAAACCGTAAACCCAAATCATTTTATAACATTTTAAAAATTGTTTTCTAGATTTTATTTAAATGTTTATTAAAATCGTTTTGAAAAAGCGTTATCCTAAATCCTAAATCCTAAATCCTAAAACCCAAACCCTAAACTCTAATCCCTAGGTATTGTATAACATCTTAAAAAAATTGTAACTCTTATTTAAGTGTTTATTGAAATCATTTAATGAAGTGTTATAAAAACTAAACTCTAAACCCTAAGTGTTATTGAAATCATCTAATGAAGTGTTATGTAAGATTCATTTAAGTGTTTATTGAAAGTAATTAATAAGGTGTTATAAACCTTAAATCCTAAAAGCTAAACTCTAAACCCTAAACGCTACGCATTTTATAGCATTTTAAAAAGTGTTTTTCAACTTTTATTAACTCTTTATTAAAGTGCTTAGGGTTGTAAGGCTTTAGTAAATTCTCTTAATAAACACTTAAAAAAATTTACAAAAGGCTTTTTAAATTGTTATAAAATGTTTCATGTTTAGGGTTTAGGATTTATAATACTTCAATAAATGCCATCAATAAATACTTAAAAAATGTTCCAAAATACCTTTTAAAATGTTATGCAATGCTTAGGCTTTAGGGTTTAGTGTATAGGGTATAGGATTTAGGGTTTGGGGTTTAAGGTTTAGGGTTTGAAATTTTATAAAATGCTTAGGGTTAGGGCTAAGGGTTTAGAGTTTAGAGTGTTATAAACCCTAAACCCTAAGCATTTTACAACATTAGAAAACATATTTTCTAACTTTTATTTAAGTGTTTATCAAAAGAATTTACTAAAGTGTTATAAACCTTAAACCCAAAACCCTAAACTCTAAACCCTATACCCTAAAACCTAAACCCTAAAACCCAAACGCTAAACCATAAGCATCCTATAACATTTTGAAAAAATGTTTTGAAAGTTTCCTTTTAAGTGTTTATTAAAAACATTTAGTAAAGTGCTATAAACCATAAACTGCAAAACCTAAACCCTAAAACACAAACCCTAAACCCTAAATACTAAGAATTTTGCAACATTTTAAAAATGGTTTTGTAACTTTTTATTCAAGTGTTTATTAAAATAATATACTAAAGTGTTATAAACCATAAACCCTAAACCCCAAGCACCAAACCCTACACCATAAACCCAAACTCTAAGCATTTTATAACATTTTAAAAAGCATTTTGTAACTTTTATTTAAGTTTTTATTAAGAGAATTTACTAATGTTATAAACCCACAACCCTCAACCGTAAACCTTCAATCCTCAACCCTAAACCCTAAGCATTTTATAACATTTTAGAAAGTGTTTTTTCACTTTCATTTAAGTGTTATATTAAAACCATTTGCAAAAGTATTATAAACACTAAGCCACAAACGGCAAACCCTAAAACCTAATCCCTAAACCGTAAACCCTAAACCGTAAACCCTAACCCTCATCTGCAAACCCTAAGCCCTTAACCCTAAATCCTAAACCCTAAACCCCAATATGTAAAATCTAAACCCTAACCATTTTATAAAATTTTGAAAAGTGTTTTTATCTTTTATTTAAGTGTTTATTAAAATAATATACTAATGTATTATAAGACCTAAACCCTTACCTGTGAACACTAACCCCAATCCCTAAATCCTAAACCCTAAGAATTGCATAACATTTTACCTAATATTTTCACCTTTTCACTTCGAAAATGACAATAACAAAAGAAGTAAGCAATTTTTGAAACTAGCTGAAAAAGCATATCCATTGGAAGAATTGACTCTTGTAAACTTGCATAAAATAGAAATAATTATGAAATATGAGTTGGCCAGAAAATGAGTATCTATCGGAAGGAGTGGTAGACGTCACTAAATCATATCCTTTAATTTGGAAAAGCCAAAAAAAACATAAATAATTATGAAATATGAGTCAGCGACAAACGTGTATCTATTGGAAGGATCGGTAGACGTCACTCAAGCATATCTGTTAATCTGGAAAAGCCAAAGAAAATTGATGAGGCATCTTTGTAGTTTGAATAAAAATGAGGCGGGAACACCTATAAATTTTAGATCATCACCCTTCCTTCTCCTCTATTGATTTTTTGTTTGTGCTATGTTTTTGTGGTAATCACTTTAATCTGGGTGTTTGAATCATGTTTTTTTACGATGGAAATGGATTCAACGCCATCAAATACTTCTAGTGCATCGAAAATTATGATGTTTGACAACTTTTACTTTTATTTACAAAAATCACTGCCAGAGTTTTTCAAAATATGATCAGAATTTCATAAAGTTTAGGGTAAAAAAGCATATATATTAAAATTGCTTTTTTTTCTTTTGTGTATAGAAGAAATAAGTCATAAAACTAATTTTAATACGTTTTAATTTTATGAAAGATAATAATATTCCACTATTTAAGATTAAAATATATTTCTTCAACATTCAATATTAACATTCAATAATTTCAAATTTTTTAATTTATGTAGAAAAAATATTTTTTAAGTAAAAATAAATATTATGTATTTAATATACAATATTTATACATATTTTTAAATTTTAGCTTGAAATGGAAATACAATGCTTTCAAATCCCTATTTTAATAGATATAAAATCATTGTATGTGCAAATGGTATAAATGTTATCACTCAACTTTTTGGCAAGTAGATAGGAAATGGAAACAATATTATGATATAATTTTCTCTTATTTTAAATTAAAAAGAAGTTTCTAACCTATAAAGTTTTCATAGGTTTTTATGTTATCTTAGCTATAAAGAGTGTAGTGCCAACAAAGTAGAGCATCTTTGCTATAGTTGAGGGACTAGTTTAGGCTTTTTGAAGTAAGGTAATTTTTTATTTTGAATTTTCTATGTATTATTTTTTAAATGTATTTATATTTTTAAAAATTATTTCCATGTAATGAAACCTAGTAATAATAATTAAAAAATAAAAATTAACTGAAGCAAAAATCTTGCCATGTAATTAATTTTAATGAATAATAATAACTAAAAAATAATAAAAACAAATGTTTAATCATGTAACTGAGCCTAATTAATAATAATAATTAAAGAATAAAAAACAACTAAAGTAAAAAAAAACTCTCAAATAATGGGAATTGTGAAAGAAGTTGCAAGTTACCTAAAAAAAAGGAAATCTTAAGGTAAGTTCTTTTTTGAAAAAATTAACAACCAAATCCATTAGTTAATAATAAAGTTGAGTTGGCTGAAAAATCTCATATGTTGGAAGAGATTAGTTTATAATAAATCTCAGTTGCCTAAGAAAAACCCTTCTCTCTAACATCTATATATATATATATATTTATTATATATATATATTTATGTATGTCATGTTATTAATATATAATATTTATACATATCTTTAAATTTTAACCTAGGCCTCATGTTAATTTGCCTCATGTTAAATTGAAATGTAATGTTTTCAACTTTTTATTTGGAAATATATAATCGTTATGTGTCTAAGATATAATATTATAGTAAATTTATATAATTAATATCATAACTTTTTGTCAACTGCATATAAGACAAATAATATTACCATATAATTTTCTCTTATTTTAAATTAAAACAACTTTTCTAACATATAAATAATAAAAAAAATATGTTATCTTATTATTTATTTTAAATTTTCCATGTTTTTTTAAAATGTATTTTAATTTTTTAATTCTTACTTTTAATGAGAGTGTTTTAAAAATCTTAGTATGTAACGTAGCCAAATTATTAATAATAATTAAAAAAAACTCCAACAAAATAACGAAAATTCAAATGTCAAAGAAATTGATGTTTAAAAAATACACGAAATCAAAAGATAAGTTTGTTTTTGAAATAATTAACAACCAAATCAATTACCTAATAATAACTGAAAAAGCCCATCCTTGGAAAGAGTTGGAGACATAGACCTCGGTAAAACAATAATAATTATGATGGATGAAAACATAAATAATTATAATGGATGAGTATTATGATGGATGAGTTGGCCAGCCAAGAACACATATTTGTGAAAAATAAGCATAATAGTTGAAATGGGCTTCGCACACCAACATTAAGGCCCCAAGTGATCTACAAAATATATGCCATTATCATATTATCTAATGGGAGAATTATGAGTACTCATCAATATTGTTTTATAAAATTTGAGAAATATACATTTATGTTTGTGAAAGAATAAACATAATAGCTTAAATGTGCTTTACACACCAACATTAAGGCCCCAAGTGATCTACAAAATATATGTCATTATGATATTATCTAATGGGAGAATTATGAGTATTCATCTATATTATTGCCATAGACTAACTCCCATAAAATGCTCTTTCCGTCAATGTCAATAGTCAAAATATCATCTACATAATACTCAACATTTTTTATATTCCCTTCTAATGGAATTTAATTTGAAGGAGCTACACTTGATTCACCTCTACCTTGACTATGTTATGCCACATTAAGTATACATAGGTTATAGTTAATGTGCTAAGTATTAAAGTTGATGTGTGTTATGACTTTTTAGGAGTCACAATGTATTCATCGTGACACTATACTAGGGGGAAAAAATTCTAGAATTCATTGTGTTAGAGATCACCATGCACTATGGTTTGCCTAATTTTAGGGTTTGTATGTTAAAGATTATAATGTAATCAATGCCATTTTTTGTTAATGGCAATAGTTGTTAGAGGTGGCATTGTGGAAGATTTGGTTTACCTAATTTTAGAGATTGTATGTTAAGGACTATCAAGTAATCAATGTCATTTTCTCTCAATGGTAATAGTGGTTAGAGGTGGAATTGTGGAAGAGTTTGTAATTCTCAGTTTTTTGGCATTCATAATGACTTTTGATTAAGGGACACATATTGTATTAAACAATTAGTGAATGTTAATATATAGCACAATAAATATGAATATCTAATAATAAATTTATTATAATTAGAGAATTCAAAAATATATATACTAATATATTTATTTTAAAATCAAAATATTATTGGGAAGCTCAGTGGATGCTTCCATATTATTTCCCTCATTGTTGTAATCATATAACTAATGGACCTTACAAAAATAAGCCCTCAAAGATTTAGTAACTAAGACTATGGTTTTGCAACACTCTTAAAAATATTGAAAAAAATTAAGTTATCCATAAATTTCACCAATAACTTTCTAAGGTTTCTTTAATTTTTTTTAAGATTTTTTATTTTTAAATTTAACTGTTTTTTTTTCTATGACATTGGAGAATGGAGTTAGGGATCAACTCTCTAAATTTAGCTGTTAACTTTTTGTATTTCAAAAATTTAATAAATTTAAGTAATATTTTTTAAATTCAACAATTGGAGTTTACTTAAATGTGACAGAAATATTCAAGAATGCAAATTATTTTCTTATTTCTAAATATAATCGTTATCGTTTTACTTTTGTGAACTTTCAAGGCTATAATTAATATTTTCTAAATTTAACCATTAAAACTAACAGCTATTATATTTTTACTTTTAACTTTCACAAATATAATACAATTGTAGAATAAAAAAATAATTTTCAAACTAAAATATCCGCAACTATATTTAGAAAGCTTATATGGTTAGTATCTCATACAAGAGTTTAAAAATAATTCGAAGCAAATTCACTATGTAAACATCACATGAAAGAGCCATAGATAATAAAAAGTGATTTGAAACATTATTTACTATTTATGGCTTAGCCTCCTTTCAAAACCGTGCGGACTGGTTCTCAATATTAGAAAAAACCAACGCGATTTTTAAATTTGAAATATATCCAATCTTCTAAACAAAGTGGGAACCTATAATTTGTTATGATATCTGACAATAAAGCGGCATATTCCACTTGAACAATGGCTGCTGCGTTTGTTTTATGTCAACTTCCTTATATTCTCTGACAAAAGCAACGTTTGTCAGCGTATTACACTCCGGTATTTACGGGCGCGTGTTAGAAGATAACCACGAAGCGGCATATTCCACTCGAACAATGGCTGTTGTGTTTGTTTTATGTCAAGTTCCTTATATTCTCTGACAAAGCAACGTTTGTCAGCGTATTACACTCCGGTATTTACCGGCGCGTGGTATTACACTCCGCAACGTATAATGCTTGGCGTCGATAAAACCTTCAAAAGGGCGTGGGAACTACATATACCCGGCAGACCGGAGAATATACTCGTCGAAGGAAGTAGGGAAATTCGTGGATACTACATATACCATTCGATCATTTTTGAGTATTTTTCTCCTCACCTATCTATATTCAGATTGGCAAGTATGTGTTGATCTGTACACGAGAACGAAAGATCTTCGAATTTCGAGCAGCTTTGGTGATTCCTATGAGATACAGGCGTACCATATGACACTCAAAGCACAGTGTCTTGATTCAGGGTTAACTGTTCAAAAATTGAGGCCAGAACACCACACCATGGTGGGTACTTTGACTGCAAAATTCGTCATCAACAACGGCCGCCGTGTGGCACTCAAATAAACCAAGATTTCGATCTTGCAGCTGAGTGTGCCTGTTGGGAATTAAAAAAATCTCTATATCAAGAAATGGTGCGTTCTCTAGTTATTTTCTGTCATGATTTAAATAATTATTTACCTCGCAGTTAGTTATTTTCTGTAATGATTTAAATTCGTCATCAACAACGGCCATAGTATTGATTACCTCGCAGTTAGTCATATTTATTTACCTCGCAGTTAGTCATATTTATGTGTCATGTATTGATTTCTTTTTCGCCATAGTAAACCATGATGATTTATGTTTAATGACAGAGATGGCTTCGAATTCGTCGAACGCACCGTGCCGTATTTTCCTCCGGAAAAACATCACAAATTTGCCAATATTCACAAGATCTTCGGAGCAAACGACGTGGCCAAAGTACTCAGCGATTTGGAACGGACCCGGTGAATTCTCTGGCATATGAGGCCAAAGCTCGCCTGAAAGATCCCATTTATCGGTGCGTTGGAGAAGAGTTAGAGCTGAATAAAGATCAGCCTTGAGAATCATGCCTATGCACTGTATTCTTCAGCCAGGCCTTCAAGAGACGGCGGTAGCAGCAACAGGCCAAGGAAGTTTTTGTACAGCCATGACAGGTATTTATTTTATATTCATATTCATATTTATGATTTATTTTTTGGTTTTGACCAAGAGGATCAGCCAGAAGGGATGCATGGATGATGTTTGATATCGCCATGACAATTACTTATTTTATATTCACAGTTATGATTTATTCTTTCATAAATGTTAATGCTTTTAAATTTTATGTTTTGTTATTGCTCTTCCATTCCATTAATCTCCTTTTGCTCTTTTTGTTGTCAGCCGTCAATCCCATTAATTTTTCTTACTTTTAGTTTTAGTTTATTTCTTTTTTTGCTCTCTGTTCTTGGTCCTAAAGGTTTTTTATTTTCTTGGTTTGTTATGTTTGATGGCAATGTTCTTCGTCATAAAACTTCGAAAACATCATTAGTTCTTTGTCATAAAACCTTATATTTAAGTTTTTCGATCTTTTTGCTCTGTTCTATTTGAAAACAGCTTTAGTTCTTTGTTATAAAGCTTCATAATATTTCATAGTTTTTCCAAATCACAGTTTATAAAACATGAACTAATGTCTAAATGTCAATTTCTGAAAGTCCTTGAAGCTTCAAATTTATATCATTCCCTATTTCACACTTTAAGTTGTTTTTGAACTCTTTCAACATTGCATTTTCTTTTGAATTGAGGAATCATGCTACCACTTTTAGAAGCTTTTGGACTCTTCCACATATCTTGACTATTTGCTTCAACCTCTTAAGAGGTAGTTGCTTCTCACTATTGTCATCCACAGGATAGAATTCTCCTTTTACTCCACTTATTTATCTGTCAACCTCAATTTACTTATTTTCAATTATTTTCTTACATTTAAGTATTTCAAATTTTTATGTAGACAAATTTTTATTTTTAATTTTTAATATTTGATTTTCTTATTATAAATATTTAATTTATTCAATAAATATTTATATTAAATTATTAAATATATAAGAAATAAAACTAATATAATATACTTAAAGTTATTGTTCTATATCTATTGGTATTTGACTTATATATTTATATTTATATAGTTATTTCACTTAATTATTGTACTTGAATTGTTTAGTTATATTTATGTTTGTATAATTATTTATTGATTTGAAATTATATAGGAATATTTTTGTAAATTGAATGTTTTGATTTATAATTTATTATTTATAATGTGAAAAGATATCTTTGTACTATTTTATTATATGTAATTATTTATTTTTTGGAAAATGGATGATATAAAAGAATTCATTCATGAGTAGATTTTTATTTTTATTTTTATAAGATATGTGAAATGGATGTGTTTGTTTATTTAAATGTGAAAAGAGGCTTATTTTTTTTAAATGTACCCATAAATTGTATTTTTTGAGAATATGATATATTTTTTAGATGACATGACATTGATATTTATGCATAGACATTGTTTTTTATTTAAAATGATATGTATATGTTGGTGTATTTTATGTGTTTTTTTAAATGAAATCAATTTTTGTTTATTTATGTGATATGACGGTTGTTCTTTTGCTAATTAGATAATATGATTGCATTGAAAGATAATACGATGTTGACAATTTTGTGCACATTTAATGTGTATATATTTTAGTATTATTTGTTTTATTGTTTGTTAGATGATATAATGATTTTGTTTCTTAGATAATATGCCTATAATTGATTTCTAATTGATAAGTTGTTTTTTTTTTTCTGCTACATGATGTGGATTGTTTTTGTTAAATGATATGATTATGATAATGATGATTATGCTTTAGTTTTTTAAATGACATGCTTTAGCTTGTTTCATGATGTGATGGTGATATTGAGAGCGAGAGAGATAAGGAGAATGAGGGCCAAGGGAGAGAGAGAGAGAGCCAGTGGGGTGGGAGAGTGGAAGAGGAGGTGGAGAAAGAGAGAGAGTGGGGTAGGAAGGGTGAGGGAAAGGCACAGGGAGAGAGTGTGAGAGAGAGATTTAGAGGGGCAGAGGGAGTGAGAAGGGGAGAGACGGAGAGGGAGAGCGAGATAGAGAGGGACAAAAGAGGATGGAAAGATACAAAGATAGAGAGGGATGGGAGAAGGGAGAGGCGCTGGGAAGAGAGAGACGTGCGAGGGGGAAGAGAGAGTTGTAGGAGAGAGGAGGATGGGGAGAGGGAGAGTGGGATACATGGAGGAATAGGGGTAGAGAGAGAGAGATAGATGTGAGGGGAGAGGGGGAGAAGGATCAAGAGAGGAACGATAGAGGGAGAGAGGGGAGGAGGGGGAAGGAGAGGAGGAGAGGACAAGATAAGGAAGGGGGGGAGAGAGAGAGTAAGACAGTGGGAGAGGGAGAGGGAGAAAGAGTGTGAGAGAGTAGTTGAGGGGGAGGGAGAGGACGAGAGGTGGAGAGAGGGTGGGGGCTAGAGGGAGAGGGAAAGGGAGGCAGATAGTCAGAGAGAGGAGAGAGAGAGAGAGGAGTGAGAGGGAGAGAAAGGGAGAGAGAGGAAGGGAGAGGGGGAGATAGAGGGAGGGAGAAGATAGAGGGAGGGGGAGAGAGAGAGAGAGAGAGAGATAGGTCTGGGAGAGAGGAGGATAGGGAGAGGAAGTGGGGAGAGAGAGAGATAGGTCTGGGAGAGAGGA
Organism: Pinus taeda; assembly: GCA_000404065.3. Lineage (NCBI taxonomy): Eukaryota > Viridiplantae > Streptophyta > Pinopsida > Pinales > Pinaceae > Pinus > Pinus taeda. Next base: position 4,472 of record APFE030877301.1, on the reverse strand, counting down.
GGATAGGGAGAGGAAGTGGGGGGAGAGAGAGAGAGAGGTGTGGGAGAGAGGAGGATAGGGAGAGGGATGGAGAGAGAGAGAGAGAGGTTTGGGAGAGAGGAGGATAGGGAGATGGAGTGGGGGAGAAAGACAGAGATATATGTGGGGGAGAGAGATATATATATATGTGGGGGAGAAAGAGATATATATATGTGGGGGAGAGAGTAGGATAGGGAGAGGGAGTGGCGTAGAGGGGTAGGGAGAGTGAAAGAGAGAGAGATAGGTGGGGGGAGAGATGGGGCGAGGGAGAGGGGAATATGGAGCGAGAGTGGGGGAGAGGGGGATAGTGCAATGGGGAGAGGGAGAGAGTGAGGGAGGAAGAGAGGGAGAGGGCGAGAGATTGGGATAGGAGAATGGGGATGGGGAAGATATTGGGAGAGGGGGAGAGGGAGAGAGAGAGGGACATGGAGGCAGAGGGGGAGGAGGAGGGAGGGGAGAAGAAGGTGTGAGAGGAGGAGGTGGAGAGGGAGGGGGGGCAGAGATATTGGTACAAAGGAGGGAGGGAGGAGAGAGAGGGGCAGGCAGGGAGAGAGAGACTGTCATAGAGGGAGAGAGAGACGAAGGGAGTGATAGGGAAAGGGAGAGAGGGAGATAGAGTAAAGAAGGGAGAGGAAGAAAGAAGAGAGGAAGATGTAGAGGGGGTGAGAGAGGGAGGGAGTGAGATAGAGAAGGGGGGTAGGGGGCGTGAGGAGGGAATGTGAAGTGTATAGTTAGGGACTAGGGGGATATGGGGAAGAGAGAGAGATAGGTGGGGGGAGAGAGGGGGAGAAGGAGAGGGAGAGGCCGAGAGAGGGGAAATGGGAGAGGAAGAGAGAGACAAAGATAGGGAGAGAAAGTGAGAGATAGAGAGAGGGAGAGGGAGAGTGGGAGAGAGAGATTTAGAGGGGAAGAGGGAGTGAGAGGGGGAGAGAGGGAGAGGGAGAGTGAGATAGAGAGGGATAAAAGGGGATGGAAAGATACAAAGATAGAGAGGTAGGGGAGGAGAGAGAGGGGGTGGGAAGAGAGAGACGTGTGAGGGGGGAGAGAGAGTTGCGGGAGAGATGAGGATGGGGAGAGGGAGAGTGGGAGACATGGAGGAAGAGGGATAGAGAGAGAGATAGATGTGAGGGGAGAGGGGGAGAAGGATCAAGAGAGGAACGAGAGAGGGAGAGAGGGGAAGAGGGGGAAGGAGAGGAGGATAGGGGAAGAGAAGGAAGGGGGAGAGAGAGAGAGGTAGACAGTGGGAGAGGGAGAGGGAGAAAGAGTGTGAGAGAGTAGTTGAGGGGGAGGGAGAAGACGAGAGGTGGAGAAGAGGGTGAGGGCTAGAGGGAGAGGGAAAGGGAGGCAGATAGTTGGAGAGAGGAGAGAGAGAGAGAGAGGAGTGAGAGGGAGAGAGAGGAAGGGAGAGGGGGAGATAGAGGGAGGGAGAAGATAGAGGGAGGGGGAGAGAGAGAGAGAGAGATAGGTCTGGGAGAGAGGAGGATAGGGAGAGGAAGTGGGGGGGAGAGAGAGAGAGAGGTGTGGGAGAGAGGAGGATAGGGAGAGAGAGAGAGAGAGAGGGAGAGAGAGAGAGAGAGAGAGAGAAAGGTTTGGGAGAGATGAGGATAGGGAGATGGAGTGGGGGAGAAAGAGAGATATATATGTGGGGGAGAGAGAGATATATATATGTGGGGGAGAGAGAGATATATATGTGGGGGAGAGAGTAGGATAGGGAGAGGGAGTGGGGTAGAGGGGTAGGGAGTGTGAAAGAGAGAGAGATAGGTGGGGGGAGAGATGGGGAGAGGGAGAGTTGGGAATATTGAGCGAGAGTGGGGGAGAGGGGGATAGTGCAATGGGGAGAGGGAGAGAGTGAGGGAGGAAGAGAGGGAGAGGGCAAGAGATTGGAATAGGAGAATGGGGATGGGGAAGATATTGTGAGAGGGGGAGAGGGAGAGAGAGAGGGACATGGAGGCAGAGGGTGAGGAGGAGGGAGAGGAGAAGAAGGTGTGAGAGGAGGAGGTGGAGAGGGAGGGGGTGAAGACAGGGAGAGAGAGACTGTCATAGAGGGAGAGAGAGACGAAGGGAGTGAGAGGGAAAGGGAGAGAGGGAGAGGAAGAAAGAATAGAGGAAGATGTAGAGGGGGTGAGAGAGGGGGGGAGTGAGATAGAGAAGGGGGTAGTGGGGCGTGAGGAGGGAATGGGAAGTGTACAGTTAGGGACTAGGGGGATATGGGAAAGAGAGAGAGATAGGTGGGTGGAGAGAGGGGGAGAAGGAGAGGGAGAGCCCGAGAGAGGGGCAAGGGGAGAGGAAGAGAGAGACAAAGATAGGGAGAGAAAGAGAGAGAGATCGGGAGAGAGGAAGAGTGAGGGAAAGAGTACGGGAGACGAGTAGAGAGGGACAAAGAGTGAGGGGGAGAGAGGGAGAGGGAGAAGGAGGGAGAGTGAGAAGTAGGGAGAGTGAGAGAGAGAGAGAGGAGGAAAGGGAGGGAGATGAAGAGTGAGCATGAGAACGGGAGGGGAGAGGGAGATCAGGAGAGGGCGAGAGGGTGATGGGGGAGAGAGAGAGAGAAGGTGGGGGCGTAGAGACATAGGGAGAGAGTGAGAGACAGGGAGGGAGTGAGGGAGACGAAGAAAGAAGAGAGAGGGAGGGAGTGGGGGCAAGAGAGGGGGGAAGTGGGACGAGAGAGGGAGTTGGGGGGAAGGAGATGGGGAGGGTGAGAGAGTGAGAGAGATATTGAAGGGTTAGAGAGAGAAATGGGGGGGAGAGAGAGATTAGGGTAGAGAGAGAGGGAGAGGGAGAGGGTGAGGGTGTTGGGGAGGGGAAAAGAGCGAGAAAGGGGGAGGGCGGAGTGGGAGAAATAGAGGGAGAGGGAGGAGGCAGGGAGAGGCGGAGAGATAAAGTGATAAAGAGTGCGAGAGAGAGGGGGAGTGGGGCGAGAAGTTATGAGCGGAGAGATATGGTGAGCGGGAGTGTCCGGGAGTGGGGAAGGGATATGGTGAGAGAGGGGGAGAGGGAGGGGGAGAGGGAGAGGGAGAGGAAGGGAGATGAAGGGAAAGAGAGGGAGGGGGCAGCGAAGAGAGGGAGGGGGGACAGAGGGAAGAGAGGGAGGGGGGATGGAGGGAGGAGAGGGAGAGAGAGGGAGAGAGGAAGAGCGAGAGAGAGGGAGTGAATGAGAGAGACAAAGAGAGAGGGAGTGGGAGAGAGATAGAGAGAGAGGGAGAGGGGGTAGAAGAGGGGGGGAGACTGTGAGAGAGAGGGAGTGAGGGGGGGAGGGAGAGGGAGGGAGAGAAAGAGGTGCAGGGAGGGTCAAGAAAGAGAACTAGAGAGAGATAGGGGAAAGGTGGGATAGATGAGGAGAAAGAGAGAGAGGGAGAGAGATAATGGGGGAGAGAGAAGCGAAGAGGGAGAAGGGGAGTGAGAGCGACAGGGGTAGAGAGAGGGAGAGGGGGAGGCATAGAGGGAGAGGTAGAGAGAGAGGGAGGAGGAAAGGGAGAGATAGAGAGAGAGAGGGATAGAGAGAGGGGAGAGGTAGAGGGGGAGAGAGGGGCAGGAGCAGAGATATAGAAAAATGGGGGAGATAGTTGGAGAGTAGGAGGGGGAGTGAGAGCAGGAGGGTATGATAGCGAGGGAGAGTAAGGGGGAGAGGCAGAGGCAGAGAGAGAGAGAGGAAAAGAGAAGATGAGAGAGATAGAGAGAGAGAAGGAGGAGGATGAGGAGAGAGGGAGGGATAGAGGAGGATAGGGAGAAGTAGAGGGTGAGGGAGAGGGGGATGAAAAGGGGTAAATACAGATATATGTGGGCTGAGAGAGGGGGAAAGGGAGAGGGGGATTTGGAGGAGGACGGGGAGAGAGTAAGAAAGAGGAAGGGAGAGAGAGGGGGGGACGGGTAGAGATAGTGAGAGAGAGAACTGGAGAGGGGGGGGCGAAGGGAAGATAATTAGAGAGGGGAAAGGAGGGAGATGAGGATAGGGCGAGAGAGAGGGAGAGGGAGAAGAAGAAGAGGGAGATAGTGAGAGAGAGAGGGCGGTAGGTGGGGGAGAGTGAGGAAGGGAGAGAGAATGAGAGGGAGAGAGGGAGAGGGAGAGGGAGAGAGGGAGCAAGAGAGATGGGGAGGGAGGGAGAGTGATATGGAGGAAATGAGAGGGAGAAAGAGAGGGAGGGAAGGAAGGAGGAATAGTGGCTGAGGGGCATGGAGAGGAGAAGAGATAGGGAGAGAAGGAGGGGGAGGGGGAGAGAGAGAGAGAGATGGAGATAGGTAATGAGAGAGAAATAATGAGAGAGAGATAGACAAAGAGAGAGAGGGAGAGAAATAGAGAGAGAGAGAGAGGCAGGGGAGTGAGATGGAGAGGGAGAGAGAGCACAAGAGGAGGATCGGGCTATGTCAAGAAAGGGGGCCTAGGAGGGGGAGGGGGAGAGGGAAATGAAGAGAGAATGGGAGAGAGGATGAAGGGAGGATAGGGAGAGAGAGGGAGAGAG
>APFE030877299.1:31102-57485 GCA_000404065.3 Pinus taeda | reverse complement strand
ATGGTCTTTGATTCCATCTAGAATCAACCTCTTACCCTTGTTGTTCTTTTTATTATAAGCAGCCAACTGAGTAGCATCAGTAGGCACAACAACTGGGGTCTGTGTGGTATGCACCATGATATCCCAGACTTCTTCCTCCTCAAAGATACTCTGCATTTTCTCCTTCCAAACGCTGTAATTTGTATGCCCATCCAACCTATCCTCCACCCTCAATCCCAATGACATCTTGCTGTCCTAAAACTGAAAAATAGCACTGCTGTAGTAAAGATAAAACCTGCTGTTTATGAAAAGTCAGCGTGCTGGAATTTTCCGAGTGAAAAAATCAGCAGCTGTAATTTTTCTCTTTTGCTGTCCTAAACTGTCCTTCAGCACTCAAGCTATGATACCATGTAATTTTTTTTTGGTTTCCCACCCCGGTTTTCAGTTTCTCCTTATTTCTCCCATGTAGTTAAATGCCCTTTCCCATAAACATACATTCAACAAGCTGGAAAAAATAAATTTGCTGAAAACACAAATTCTGGAAAATTTACAGAATGCTGGAAATTGCAAATATAAAAATCAGCAGTAATAAACAGGTATAAAAACACATTAAAACATTGATATTTTTGGTCAACGTGACCCTGGAAAAACCCTCTACAACTCTTGGGGAAACCAGTTTGAGAGTTCTTATTTATTTCTGGAAAATACCTTTTTACAGTGAGAAATTTCAGCGAAAATCAGCAAAAATCAGCAAACAAATTTCCCACTTATCTCGATTTCTGAGCCTCACAGCCTACTGGAAATTTCCAAACAGCAACACAATGCTGCACAACAACTGTACGGACGATACGGACGACCGTATGGACGGTACATATGGCTGTACGGATGGTACAGACAGGCTGTACGGACAGTACAGACAGGCTGTACGGACCTCGATTTTTGTGCAGAAAATCAACGGCTTCAATTTCTGTGCAAAAACAAATCTGTCTTTTTCTGTTTGCTCAACAAAAGTCTGCCTTTTATTGCTGGTTCTTTCAGCTGTATGCTTGTTCTTTCTACTGTTCTGATTTGCTAAAGAGCTGCCTGGTATGTGTGCCAAACTGCTTCCTCTTTCTCCTCCCTGTCCAGAAATCTCCCTTTCTCTCTTGCTCTCCTTCTCCCAATCTGCTCATGAAAGAATGAATGATCTTTTTCCTCCTTTTCCTCCTTTAACCCAACTCTAAATGACTTTTGGGTGATCCCTAAATCCAATGGCTGAGATAGATTTAGATCAATGGCTGAGATTAAATGCACATTTAAATCTCACTTTCTATTTTTTAATTCACCCCACTTTTAATAAAGACCCACTTAGTCATTTATTTCCAAAGTCACTTTTCCTTTCTAATTTTTCATTGACTTTATAAAAGTCACTTTAAAATTAGACTTAGTAACTTTATCACTTAAAGTCACTTTTAAATTAGATTTTAACTTTATAAAAATTATAAAGTCACTTTAGGAGAAAAATTAAAATCTTTTGGACACGTTTCCCTAGGGCAAAGATCAAAGCCTAAGGGAACCACCTGTCCTCCGGTACCAAATTTCAACACCATCCTTAAAATTTTCCCTGCATCTCAAAGAGGTCGAGTTCACAGAGTGTCTCATGAATTCTGTAATCTCGATCAGCCATAGGAATGTGATGAAGGTCTATAGGAGGATGGATCAGAGGATTGAGAATTTCCTCTGGCATTTTGTCCTTTGGAGGCATTTTGGCTATGGCTAAGATCAAGAGTGAAAAATGGATTGGGAGGAGATAATTCACAAAAAGATGTTAGACTTCGAAGATAGGAACAAAAGGAATAATCTGGAAATGATTAGATAGAGAGTGTCGCTGGCGAGTTGACAATGTCAGGATCTGGCCAGCAACCTATAATCAAATCAATTAACAATAATAAAATAATAATTCAGTAAGATGTTCACAAATGGGAAGGAGGTTTATATAGAAAGTTTGGTTTTCCGTTGGTGGCATGGGTCCGTTGAATTAACAACTAAGCCAATTGAATGCTTAACAGGTTAATTCTGGAGGGAATGAATGTGATTTTATGGAGTTTAATGGATGGATGAGGTGGCAGAGAGTGAATGGAGGAAACACAATGGATAAGTAAGTGGTATCGAGAGCAATAGAATCAACTTTTTGGGGGGGGTGAGCAGTTAGTGGTTTCACCCAAAGGGGGTCTGAAATGTTGTGAAGCTGACACGTAGGGATGCATGCAGTTTGGTATACCGCCCACTTCAGAACCCCCCCCCCCCCCCCCAAGTGGTAAATCTCGAATAGTGAGGGGCACCAAAATCGCATGCAGGTTGTTGGATGTGGGAATATGGGGTGGAGATGAAGTGTAGCATGGCAGAGAATTAATCATGATGTGACAGGATTGTTCGGTGGGGTTGAGAAGATTAATAACCGCATAATATGGATTAGTTATAATGTATGAGGGGGTGTAATGACTTAGGGATATGAAAGTGGAGGTAAGAATGGGCAGAGGGGTAATATGGTATTTAAAACTTAGGGATAGTATTAATACCCAAAATTAATATATAAATCTTAAAGTAAACCTTTACTCTTTGTCTTTTTCTTTTGCACATGAAAATATCATTCGATAATTGACTTGTGGTGCATTTAGACTAGCATCCTGTGCATTTCTGAAAGGATAAAATGAAGCCTTTCTTTTCTTTTTGCTTCCCTAGCATTTTTTTTCCTTTGCCTTCTTTATTTAGGGCAGATACCACCTAACATTTTATTGATATGGATGCCTATAAAACATCAACTTTCACCTAACATTTTAACTTTTCTTTCTTTTGCATCCATATCCTAACTTAACATTTAGAAACAAAATTGACTAACATACTAACTTATCAAAAATAAATAATGTTACAACATCGCTCCAGCTGGGGACTGCTTCCCCCTATGGGATGTAGAGAACAAACAGATCCAAGTGCCTTCTCCTCAGGCTATGGACTCTTTGCTGAAACATATACTCACTTACAATATTCAAAAATAAAGTAAACTCTCTGGATATTTACACATGACAGATGAATGAAAAATCAATATTGAATGTAATGTTTTAAGTATCTCCCATTGACTGGCAATGAGGAATACTCTCCTTCCAGATTATACAGGATGAACATATTATTCCCTTTGACTTCTGAAATGCTAAATGGACCAAACGAAAGGTTGTCAAATTTTTCATGCTTTCCTTTATCTTCTCTCCTTGTATCCCATCTAAGCACTAGGTCACCCTTCTTGAAATTTATTTCTCTAGCCTTTCTGTCAAACAGTTCTTTCATCTTATTCTGGTATTTCCTTTGCTTGTACTGAATTTCATCCTTGTCTTCATTTAACTCTAATTTGATTAATCCTTCTTGAGAAATCATCATTTTCTTCATAGGATTCCTGGAGGAATCTCATAACAGGTAAAGCCAAATGAGTAGGAAAAATTGCTTCTTTGCCATAAACCAATTGGAAAGGAGACTTGTCTGTTGATCTCTTAGGAGAAAATCTATTTTCCCATATAGCATGAATAAGATGATTGTCCCAACTCTTTTTATGGTCTTCAAGAGTCTTCTTAATAACCTTGACTAAGCTCTTGTTGGAGGAATCTGCTAACCCATTTCCCTATTGATAGTATGGTGTATAATGGTGTAAAAAGATTGAATATTTTTAACATAATTCAATCATTTTAACACTGCTAAAAGCTACTGCATTATTTGTAACAATCTGTTGAGGACATCCAAATATTGATAGGATTTTTTCTTCAAGAAATTTTGTCCAACAATATCGTTTTCATTTTTAAACAGTATGGCTTCTACCCACTTGGTAAAATAGTTTGTAGCAGTTAAAATCCATCTATGTTGATTACTGGAATGTGGATGAATTTCCCCTATAAATTCCAACCCACATTGTAGAAAAGGGGCATGGAAAGATACTGGGACCAAAGGAGGTGTTGACAGTTTTTGTTTTCCTACAAATAATTGGCATGGTTTGCAAGTTATTACTCTTTCTCCAACTTCTTTGAAAAGTGTGGCCCAATAGAAGCCAGCTTTTAAAATTTTATAGGTCGTTTGTTAGGGTCTAGCCCTAACCCCCTTATTTATGTAATAGGATTGAGTCATAGTTATAGAGTCAATAAAGCCCATATTAATAATTGTAAGTGGTTAACCCGCATTTAATGAAGGGACCACAGTTAGCTGCAAATGGGCCATGGTATTAGATAGATGGTATTAATAAGAACCATGGTATTGCCCCATGTTATTGCATGTATGAATCCTATATAAAGGATAGAGACTCCCCTTGAGGAGCATCGTGTCTTATTTTGTAATTGAGCTCAGCTCTATTGGAGGTTGCCCCCTCGAAGAGGCAAGTGAACATTGCTTTCTGAATAATAAAATACTTGTTGTTTTTTCTCCTTGTTCTATGTTTTAGGTATATTTCTTTGCGTATTTGGTATTCTAGTATCATCTTGCAAGTTAAGAGCATAACAAGTGGGATCTCCAATTTTTAGCAAATTTTTTTTTGGCTAGAGACGTGTTCCGGCGTCTTTAAACCACGAGATCTGTCTTTGAACGCATAAACTTGTGGATTTGGGGAGGCATGCACGCATGAAATATAAGAGGTGGTCACACTTGTTGGACTCCCTTGTAACCCCTTTGGGTACCCCTTCGAGTAGTAGCGCATTAGACAAAACCACACATGGACTATCTTCCAAGTACCCTTTGGGTATATCGAAAGCCCCCTAGCTCCCTTGAAACCTCGCCATAGATAAACCGTCGGTTGTCTTGCTACTACAATACAACGAGAACAACACTCATAGAGATTACTCGCATGTACGATAGGGTAGTCGGGTTGTACGACTACGGGTATTGTTGATCCTCCTTGGTTAGTGCCCTGAAAAATTGGGGCGAGTACTACTGTCAGACCCTTATCTGAATTGCGATCTATAGCACCTGACACTCTTGGAGACCACAGTTCCCTTCTCTATCTCTGGATCACACATAATCTTTGCCAGATCAAATCTCGCTAGTGGGGTTTTGTCACAGCAACAACAATCAGTTCCACCGTTCAGAGGGATTGATATAAATTTCTTATTCATATGATCCATTGGGTTGTGGCTCTTGGAGAGCTCTGCGGATGACCGTAAGGGTTTTGGTTAACCCTCCTTCTACAGACTGTTTCCAATACCCACGTTACCCGTAGCTGTTGTTGAGTTGTTACCCTACCTATTTTCTGGTCCATCTGTCGTTATCAGGATGTCCACTGCTATATTGGGAGACTCAATGGAAATGGAGGAGGAGGTCGATTACTCTGAAGATCCACATCCTGACCGGGTAATTTTTGGATGCCCTAATTTCTCATCTGCTGCAGCTGGCCCTAGCCACCCTTCGAGGTCATTTCCGTCGTATTCCTCTCTAGTGGTAGCCCTGCCGGACCACCGCTCTGCTCCTCCCTCTGACGGAAACTCCCCTCGGGGTTCTCCTGCTCTGGACCTTCCCCCTCTATCCCCTCGGACCCTCCATTTTCTGTCCACTATCATGCCTCCATCGCCCTCCTTTGATCCGCATCCGCCTAGTTCATCCTTTCTTGCGGCGACTTCTACTGGGCCTCATCCTCCGGTATCCTCTAACCCATCCGATCCCTTTCACTCACCTTCGGGTTGTTTTGAGACTCCAACAGTTAGGGTTAGGTCTGCAAAATCTATCCCTCTGGACAGCACTTTGGACCCTTTAACAGACCACCCATCTGCACCTCGCACAGGAAAGAAAAGAACAAAGTGCGTGAAAGCAACCTCAAAGGATATCTCGATTTGTTTCGGTGAGATCTCTGCAATCGGCGAAGTAGCTATCATGGCCAACACCATTCTCGTTGGACACATCCATGGAATGGCGTATTCAGCTACTTGACTCACTCAATGGGTAAAGGAGATCTGGGGGGGTGTTCTCAAAGAATTACCAGAGGTGCAAGTCTTACCTAGAGGTTGGTTTTCCCTTCATTTTGCAAAAGAGAACTACACAAATTTGCTACATGCCAGATACTGGCACATTGAGATGTCGTCGGTTCTATTAAATAGATGGAGTCCTCTCTTTGATCCGGAGAGAGAAAAAATTGGGGCAGGTCCACTATGGGTTCGGCTGCCTGGACTCCCTCTATAGTACTGGTGTGAGGAGGTCTTCATTTGTATAGGGAATGCTCTGGGGTCATACCTTGACCATGATCGATCATTCGTAGAGTCCAGGAATAGAACCCTTGCATGCATATTAGTGTACTTGGATACTCGCGAGGGTTTGGAGGAGAATATTATCCTTCATTGGGGGAAATATTCAAGGGTACAGATACTGGAATATGAAGGGGTCCCTTTTTGTTGTCACCGCTGTCACAAGGTGGGACATATTTTCAAGGATTACCTTCTCAACAAGAAGCTAGAAGAGGTTCCTTTATCAGCTCCTTCCAGGACTGTTTCTCTAGACATCTAGTGTACATTAGTGTTGGGACCTTTTGTCAATAATACAAAAAAGGCAGTTGTAGACGCTCACAGAACCCTCTCGCCATCAGTTACCAGATCTCGAGCAGCTGCTAAAGTTGCCATTGCTACGGGTACATCTCTCTCCCCTCTTTTGTCTTGTACTTCTCCTTGTTCCTCCTTGCATTTTCCTTCCATATCTACTGCACATTGCACTCTGCCCACCTCACCTATCTATGCACCTTCGGTTCCCTCTCTACATACTCTTCCTTTGCCCGCCTCTTCTCCATCATCATCTCGGGGGTTAAAGTCACACCATTATAACCTTCGCCCACGCACTCATTCTCGAGGATCCCCTCTGAAAATTGTTGGTTTGGGTCTTGCCATACCTGGGTCGGCCCCCATGTCTTCTCGGGGGCTTGGCTAGCACCTCTAAGAAGCTAGCCCTACGTAGACTCTTTAAGACTGTACCTGTCGATCTCATTCTTCTCCAAGAGACCCTTGGCTCGGCCGATTCTATCTATGTTTCTCTTACCTCTATATTTCCGAGGTGGCATTTTTTGGCTATGGATTCCACTGGGAGATTTGGGGGTCTTGTGATTGGCTTCAATCCTTGGTCTATCAAACCTATAGCTTCCTGGGGAGGTAGGGGGTTTATGGGTATTGATATCTTCTTGGCAGACCTAGGGACCAGCCTTAGGGTTATCAACATATATGGCCCTTGTCAATAAAGGGAGCAATTTTGGCGAAAGTTGTTGGGGTTCACCATCTTCTCTGCAGACAACATCATCATTGGGGGTGACCTTAATTTCTCCCTGGGATATGGTGAATCTTGGGGATCCACAACTCAAGTGGACTCGATCACAGGATACATGATGGACCTTCTAGAGAGACATAACCTGATTGATGTACCTATGAACAAACCTCTCCCCACATGGAGGAACAGACGAATTGGTGAGGCTGCTCTAGCTCATAGATTAGACAGATTCATCATGAAGGGGTCCCTTATTCAGCAGCTACATTTACAAACAATGGGTTGGTACTGGAGGCATTTCGGATCACTACCCAATATACCTAGAGATCCTAGGACCTCACCAAAAGCCAAAAGCTCCGTTTAAGTTCAATCACGTTTGGCTGAAAGATCCATCATATATTAATATGGTCAAGGAATTCTGGGTTGCTAATCCAATTGACTGTTCAGACTCACTTGCAAAAGGTTTCTGCTACAATCTTTCACAACTCAAGCACCTCTCTATCAAATGGGCAAAAGAAACATACCAAAGGGAGAACTAAGCTCTCATGCATATTGAATCAGAACTCAGTTCCTTATTGAATGAGCGAGGTTTAGGGTTTATCACTGCAGAAGATAAATCCCACCTGGTGGATCTAGAAAACCAGAAGTCTAAGATGCTAAAAGACATAGAGGAATCCATTCGACTTCGAAGCAGAGCGATATGGTTAAAAGCAGGAGATGACAACACAAGGTTCTTCCAAAACTATGAAAAGGCAGAAAGGTCACAAATACTATATGGAACATTCCATTGCCAGAAGGAGGTGTGGCTGATACTTTCAACAAGCTCTCTCACCTGGGATCTACTCACTTCAAAAAACTCTATAAAAAAACTCTAGGCTCGACTATTGTTGATATTATCAATATTGCGGGACATTTCCCCAAGTTTGTAAATGAGGATGAGGCTTTGACATTAAATGACCCTGTGTCATCAAGGGAACTTGAGGGCACCTTAAAATGGTTCAAAAAGGATAAAAGTCTGGGCTCGGATTGTTGGACCATTGAATTCTACCTTGCCTTTTACGAGCTTATTAGTCAAGATCTTTTAAGGGTAGTGGAGGAGTGCCGTGAATCTGGGACTATGTATAATGCCATCAACTCGACTTTCATTGCCCTTATTCCCAAATCTGATTCCCCTGTCTCTTTCGATGATTACCGTCCCATCTCGTTGTGCAACTGTCTCTATAAGATCATCTGTAAGATCATTGCAAATCGCCTTCTCCCTATCCTATCCCGTCACATTACTCCTCAAAAATTTGCTTTCCTAAAACATCGCTAGATCCATGAAGCCATTGGCTCGTCCCAAGAAGCTTTCCACACCATTTGGACCAGACACCATAAAGCCATCACCCTTAAGATTGATTTGGCAAAGGCATTTGACCATGTCAGCTGGCTCTACCTCAAGATGCTCCTTATCCACCTGGGCTTCCCCAATCCTTTTATCACCTGGATCATGGACTGTATATCCACTCCTACCTTTAGTGTGTTGATCAATGGGTCTGCTTCTCATTTTTTCCATTCTGAACGAGGTCTCAGACAGGGTTGTCCCCTGTATCCTCTTCTCTTTTTGATTGTCATGGATAGTCTTAGCCGTTTGATTGCATCAGCCAAGAGCGATGGGGACCTTTGTGGGCTCAAGATATCTAATGATTGTTTCCTTACCCATCTTCTGTTCGTGGATGATTTCCTCATCTTTCTTGATGTCAATATCAGGGATTCCCATACTTTTTCGAGAATACTCTCCCTTTTCTCATCTACCACTGGGATGCTGGTAAATCATTCAAAATCAACAATCACTTTTACCCGAACATCCATTCAAGAGTCTCAATTTGCTCATCATCTGTTTCCATGCTGCTTTAGCCCTCTAGATCATGGCCTTAAATATCTAGGCTTATGGATTAAGCCTGTTTTTCAAAATATAAATGACTGGACTTGGCTCATCTCAAAATTAGAAAACCGGCTAAGCATATGGAGTCATCGTTTCTTATCCAGAGTTGGCCGACTCGTCTTAGTCAAATCTATTTTGGAGGCTATGCCAGTCTATTGGATGGCACTTGCTTGGATACTGAGAAGCATCTTGGCAATATTACACCAAATTTGTAATAGGTATCTATGGAATGGGAACTAGGACAAGCGAATTTTTTCTTGGGTCGGATGGAAGAAGATAGCGCTCCCCAAAAAATGGGGAGGCTGGGGACTAAAAGACCTGCCCCTCTTTTCACAGGCTCTCGTTGCCAAAATGGGGTGGTCACTACTCACAGGACATAATCTTTGGACCAGCATCACATATCACAAATACATTTGGCCTCTAAACATCATGGAATGGATCCAACTTCCAAATTGGCCCAAAACTGTCATATCTTCTGTATGGAAAGCTCTCCTAAATTCATTGCCCCTCATCAGGAATAACTTGGTTTGGAAAATAAATGATGGATCTCTAGTCTGCATTAGTGCAAACCCATGGAATGGGGGTGGAGGCAGACATTTTTTATCAAGGAAGCTAATTCAGCATCTAAATTCTCGTGAGATAAAGGTCCTCGCTGACATTGTGGATCCTCAGAACACTTCCATTTTTGCACAACGATGGAAAACCGCACACCAGATTAATCTACCACTCTATTGGCATCATGAATGGAATGATTATATCAATGCTCTTACAGAATCGCACATTAGGATCAAACAAGGACCGGATGAGCTCATATGGCATCTATCTGATAGCGGTATATACACTCCAAAGGTGGGATACTTAGTGCTGATCTCACATAAGGCATCGGATCTGATTACCTTTTGGTGGAAGGAAAATTGGAATCTTACTGCGCCTCCCCGGACAAAACTCTTTTTCTGGTGCATTCTAAAAGGCATAGTTACCACAGGTGAAAACCTCATGCACCGAGCTTTCTACAGACCTAACTGGTGCACACTTTGCAAAAATGCAGTAGAATCGATCACACACTTATTCTTGAACTGCACTGCCTTGAAAAACCTTTGGTAAATCATCTCCTCATGTATTCATTACACAGGTTCTTGGGAAGGTTATGATATAATTGGAGTATGGGAAACTTGGTACCACCGGCACAAAGGAACAAAACTTCAGAGTCTTCCTCTTCTTATCAGTTGGTATTTATGGTTGTCCCAGAACCAGATCATCTTTGATGACAAACCAAAGAGTTGGCCGCATCTTTTAGCTCTCATTATATCGGCTTACAATGAGCTACCTGATCCACCCTAGCGTCGCCCTCGAAGACCCCACGACCCTCCACTCATTGATAAAAATATCCCTTGGGCTTTTTTTGATGGTGCAGCCCAGCTGCAGGGTTGCGGGGGTGGTTTCATCCTAAGCATCAGCACTCAGCATATCTACAAAGTCTGGATGGGTTTGGGGATTGGTTCAAACAATTTTGCTGAACTCATCACTCTTCGTCATCTTATGCATTTCTCATTGAGACATAACTGCATGAACATTCATATTTTTGGAGATTCGAAGATTATTATAGATTGGTTCAATAATATTAGTGTTTTCCACAAACATACACTCGGTAATATTTTGGATGAAATAAATATTTTGAAGGCTCATTTTAATGACATTACTTGCAATCATATCTACAAGGAACACAACAGCAGTGCCGACCAACTATCCAAGGCGGCCACGACACTTCCTCGAGGAGAGTGGTTGATTCAGGAACAACGTGGGTCAAACGCATACCAGTACTATCATCGACCTTACATAGACCCACATTATCATAGGGCAGATAGCCCTTGATCTATATATCTAATAAATTGTTTTGATATTTTGGAACAACTTTATGTATATAATGAACAGAACACATACTACAGGGCCCTGCGTGGAAATATGTACATATAAATAGAAGGAACTTCAACGAACATCCTGCGTGATGTTTTTTGGATTATATGATGATTTTGATGATCTGATACTGAGCCTTTAGAAGGCTGACAAATAAACTGCATATGCATAAAAGCATCTACAATATGTAATTTTTCAAGTTTAATGAAAGATTATGATTTTTCCAGTGGAAAAAAAGTTCCGCCATTCAGATCTATCATATCATCCATTCAGATCTATCAGATCCAACAGATCCGCAACAAAAATCACTTCCATTGTTCAAATCTATTAGATCAGCCATTCAGAT
Organism: Pinus taeda; assembly: GCA_000404065.3. Classification (NCBI taxonomy): domain Eukaryota; kingdom Viridiplantae; phylum Streptophyta; class Pinopsida; order Pinales; family Pinaceae; genus Pinus; species Pinus taeda. The sequence continues at coordinate 46,080 of APFE030877299.1, read as the reverse complement.
CTCTCAGATCCACCATTCAGATCTGAGTAGTTGTGTGGGTTCCTATACCTGGGCGTGATTTTCGCAGGACTTTTGGCACCATTAACATTTCTGGGATTCGGCTACTGTAGTATTCCTAAGTAAGGAGTAAAACTCCATCTGGAGTAAAAAACAAAAAAAAATTATATGAGACCCCACGGTGTGCTTATTGGTGACTTAGCCCATAAGAATCAGGAAGACGAGCTAAGCAAGGTGGTACCATTCAATTTTTAGTGCCAAAAAATTCGGACAGTCCCAAATTTCAAGTACATCGGATCAGTGCATGGTACAAACTAGAGCTCAAGCTATGATGAATGAGAGGATTGACAGCCTTGAATCACAATTGAAAGAGTTCATGTTGTAGCTGCAAAAATTAAATGCAACACTCTCTAAGGGCAAGGTGGAGGCATGCGACGAAGCATATATTAGCAATGAAAACAGTGAGGGTGAGTCTAGGAGTCCTTCACCTCTTTGGCACCCACCAACAATCCCATCCGCGTCCACCCAAGCTGGACATGTATAAATTTTATGGCTCTCACCCGACCACATTGATAGCACAAGTGGAGCAATATTTCTCATTGAATGACATCCTAGATAATGCAACTCAGCTTAGTGTGGGTATCATGTACTTGGACAATGAAAGATGGCAATGGTGGAAATGGCATCAACGTTGCTATGGAAGGCCCTTGACTTGGGAGACATTCAAAAAAGCTCTTATGGATCGCTTTGACCATGAATCTGAATTTTTGGGTCGTCTCACTAAGCTCCGACAGATAGGAACAGTGAACGAATATATTTCTACCTTTGAAGCCTTAGCTTTCCACACTGGAGGTCTACACGATGAGTTTTACGTGGAATGTTTTGCCAGTGGTCTCAAAGAAGCCATACAAGCGCATGTCTGACTACACCACCCTAGCTCATGATTGCATGCTTGTAGGATAGCTCGTGAAGTAGAATGTGCGTTAGCAGCCCAGCCCAACTGCCCAAATTTCATTACCAAGGGTCGCCCCCCACAGGCTCAAAGCACTACCCAAACACTCAAGGTTCAAAAGGTGTCACCAGCAGAAATGGCAGAAGGAAGAAAACAAGGATTATGTTGCTACTGTGATGATAAATACTCCCCCGGGCATAAATGCAAGGAGCCCAAATTCTTTCAAATTAATTCCACTGATCACAGTTCATCGGAGGAAGCCCCACCACTTGAGGAACCAGAAGAGGAAAAAGAGGACAACTAGCAGGACAATGTACTTGAAGAAACAATTATCTCGTTGCATGCTTTGGCTGGGATTTCTTTGCCCCAAACTCTCAAAATCAAAGTTTTTATTAAGCATCGCCCGGTAGTATTCTTGATTGATAGTGGCAGTACACATAATTTTATCCATCAAAGAGTCGTGGAAGAAGTGCATTGTTTTCTCCGAGTAGTTTCTAACTTCCAGGTCCAAATTTTTGATGGGCGGACAATGAAATGTGAAGGCCATTGTGAAAATGTCAAACATCAAATGGGGGATTGTCAGTTAAAGACCCACATGTTTACCATACACATGGGAGGGTGAAACATTGTCCTAGGTGTTGAATGGCTTCACACACATGGCCCAATCACAATGGATTTCCAAGAGTTATATATGAGCTTTAAGCAGAACAACCACACACATACCCTCTGCAGACTCCAAGCGGGAGCTCCCTCTATCATCAGCTCACATCATATGGAAAATTTGCTAAAAAAGGGCCACCATGGTGGTATAGCCCAATTTAATTCCATCCAGGCCTTCGAACTCAATTATCTTCATATTCATCCTGAGATGCAATAGATCTTAAACAACCATCTTCCAGTCTTTGAAAAGCCTCATGAGCTTCCACCCTCGAGAGGGGAACATGATCATAGCATTACTTTGGTCCCAGGGGCCCAACCACCAAATGTGCACCCATATAGATATCCGTTCATCCAAAAGAATGAAATTGAAAAAATAATCAAGGAACTCTTGGAAGCAGGTGTCATTCATACCAGCATTAGTCCTTATTCATCATCAGTGGTCATGGTGCTCAAGAAAGATGGGGAATGGTGTATGTGTCCAGACTTTAGGGACCTTAATAAGTTGACATTCAAAGATTAATTTTCCATCCCATTTGTCGATGATTTGCTAGATGAACTATATGGGGCTCAATTCTTTACTAAGCTCAACTTTCGCTTGGGCTACCACCAAATTCGTATGAAAGAAGTAGACATTCCATAGACTTCTTTCCGAACTCATGAAGTCCATTATGAGTTCTTAATCATTCTATTCGGTCTTTGTCCCATCCACTTTTCAGAGCCTTATGAACCACCTAATCAAACCATATCTTAGAAAAATTGTCCTTGTTTTCTTTGATGACATCCTCATCTATAGTTACACTTGGGCCACACATCTTCAGCATGTAGATATGCTCTTGCAACTGCTCTGCAAGCATAAATTATTTGTCAAGATGTCTAAGTGCTCTTTTGGCAGGGAAGAAGTTGAGTATTTGGGCCACATTGTGGGGTGTGAAGGTGTCAGGGTGGACCCCAAAAAGATCCAGGCAATGCAGGATTGGCCTCAACCAAAGACCTTGAAGAGCCTGAGAGGATTTTTGGGTCTCACAGGCTACTATGACAAATTTGTCCCCAATTATGGTTGCATTGCTAGGCCCCTCACTCAACTCCTCAAGAAAAATTCATTCCTCTAGAATGAGGAAGCACAACAGGCCTTTACAGCTCTCAAACATGCCATGTGTTCTACTCCAGTCTTAGCACTACCCGACTTCACCAAATCTTTTGTGATTGAATGTGATGCTTCTGGTATGGGTATTGGAGCAGTGTTAATCCAGGAAGGTCGACCCTTGGCCTTCAGGAGCCAACAACTAAGTGGGAAGAATCTGGGACAATTTACCTATGAGAAGGAGATGATGGCCATCTTACATGCAGTAGATACCTGGCGACCATACTTATTAGGGCGACGTTTCAAAATCCACATAGACCATCAAAGCCTTAAATATTTTTTGGAGCAATGTCTATCCTCACCACAACAAAATAAATGGCTTGCCAAAATGCTTGGATATGATTATGAGATAATTTGAAAGAAAGGGCACGGAAATATTGTAGTAGATGTGTTATCCCGCCAATTCGAGGAGGAAAGTACCCTGCTCACAATTTCCCTTCCCATTCCAAACTGGATTGCCGAGGCTCGCAAGGAGTGGTTTTCACATCCCTGGCTCTCCCAACTAATTAATCAATTGCAGGCAAATCCAAATTCCACAGTGGGCTACTCGTGGCAGGATGAGATTCTTCACTATAAGGACAAAGTCGTAATATCACCAACATCCACCCTCAAAAGTCACATTTTGGTGGAATTGCACTCATCTCCCCCTGCAGGACATTCAAGCTTTCAGAAGACGTATGCTTGCACTCGAAGATCATTTTTTTGGACAGGCATGAAAAAGGACATTCTTACTTTTATAGCTAAATGTCACATTTGTCAGCGCCACAAAGAAGAAACGGTCAAATCCCGAGGCACATTACAACCATTGCCCATCATGGCCTCAATCTGGACGGAGGTTTCTATGGATTTCATTACGAGTCTTCCAAATTCAGGCAACAAGTCAGTCATCATGGTGGTTGGACAGAATTTCTAAGTATTCTCATTTTTGCACCCTACCCCATCCTTTTACACCGAATTTGGTCGCTCAATCTTTCATGGATCATATTTTCAAATTGCATGGCATGCCCACATCCATTGTGTCTGATCGTGACCCGATCTTCACTAGTAACTTTTCGCAGGAACTCTTCTGGCTACAAGGTACCCAACTAAAACTCAATACTTCCTATCATCCACAAACTGATGGTCAAACTAAAGTAGTCAACAAATGTCTGGAGACCTACCTTAGGTGTTTCACTTCAGAAAAGCAACATCTCTAGGTACAATGGTTACCTCTAGCCGAATGGTGGTATAACACCAACTATCATTCCACCACCAAAATGACTCCATATGAAGCAGTTTATGGTCAACTCCCTCCTTCCACTACTTCTTATATCACGGGATGCTCGAAGGTACAAGCGGTGGATCAACTGCTGCAGAACTACACAACCATGCTGGCCCATATTAAAGAGAATCTTCATCAAGCCCAGAACTGTATGAAGCAACAAGCAGATCAACATCGCTCAAAACACCAATTTCAAGAAGGGGATCAAGTACTTTTGAGGCTACAACCATATAAGAAAATATCACTCAGAGACAAGGGTTGTCAAAAATTATCTCCAAAATTCTATGGAACGTATCAGGCACTTCAACACATTGGATAAGTTGCCTACAAGCTAGCTTTGCCACCCACTGCAAAAATCCATCTAGTCTTCCATGTCTCATGCCTCAAGAAAGTGATTGGGAGCCATTGCAAAATTCAAACCAATCTACCTACAGTGGATGAAGAAGGATCAATTTGGCTCCAACTTGAACAAGTTCTTGACACACAAGAATGACACATGTGTGGCCGCACGATCAAGGAAGTCCTCGTCAAGTGGAAAGACACCTCTCTGGAAGATGCAACCGAGGAACTAGCTACTATCCTTCAGCAGTTTCTGTAGCTTCAACCTTGAGGACAAGGCTATTCTTATGGGGGAGGGCATGTTAGGGTCTAGCCCTAACCCCCTTATTTATGTAATACGATCAAGTCATAGCTATAGATTCAATAAAGCCCATATTAATAATTGTAAGTGGTTAATCCACATTTAATGAAGGGACCACAGTTAGTTGCAAATGGGCCATGGTATTATATAGATGGTATTAATAAGAACCATGGTATTACCCCATGGTATTGCATGTATGAATCCTATATAAAGGATAGAGACTCCCCTCAAGGAGCATCATGTCTTATTTTGTAATTGACCTTAGCTCTATTAGAGGTTGCCCCCTCGAAGAGGCAAGTGAACATTACTTTCTGAATAATAAAATACTTGTTGTTATTTCTCATTGTTCTATGTTTTGGGTATATTTCTTCACATATTTGGTATTCTGCTATCGTCTTGCAGGTTAAGAACATAACATCGTTGCTCTCTAGGCATAATGTCCACCATAAAACTCTGCATGAAACTGATCTATAATTCCCTCTATTTCATTTTCAATTAAGCACAAAAGAAGGATATTAAGAGAGTCTTTCCAATATATATTAGCATTGATAATGTAGTATTTCATTGTTTTAAGCTTCATAGCTTTGCATTGTTTCAAATTAAGATTAGTCAGACATTGAAAATCTCTAAGAAACTACACAATATCAAAATACCAATCAGAAAGTAGATATTTCTGATCTATGTGAACAAGAATGGCTTAATCTAAAGAAAGAGGTTCTTGTGGATTCTCCCCTTCTCTAAGAGGAGGAGGTTCTTGTGGATTCTTCTCTGCTATCAAGGAAGGTTCTTGTGGATTCTCTCCTGATATTAAGGAAGGTTCTTGTGGATTTTCCCCTGATGACATTTCAGAAACCAGATCAATCCCAAATACTTTGCAGTTAGATTCAGCTAACAATTTGGCCAAGCCTTGACCTTTTACTATCTTTGTGGTTTCAAATTTCTATTAGAGTCCAACCCTAACCCCCTTATTTATGTAATAGGGTCGAGTCATAGTTATAGTTAATTAAATAGTCAATAAAGCCCATATTAATAATTGTAAGTGGTTGACCCGCACTTAAAGAAGGGACCAGAGTTAGTTGCAAATGGGCCATGGTATTAGATACATGGTATTAATAAGAACCATGGTACTGACCCACGGTATTGAATGTATGAATCCTATATAAAGGATAGAGACTCCCCTTGAGGAGTGTCGTGTCTTATTTTGTAATTGGGCCCCGCTCTATTGGAGGTTGCCCCCTCGAAGATGCAAGTGAACATTGCTTTCCTTTCCGAATAATAAAATACATTTTGTTATTTCTTATTGTTTCGTGTTCTAGGTATATTTCTTCACATATTTGGTATTATGGTATCTTCTCATAGGTCAAGAGCATAAAAAGTGGTATTAGAGCACTTTTTAGGGCCTATGGGATCTCCATTTTTAGTAGAATTTTTTTGGCTAGAGACATGCTCCAGCGTCTTTGAACCACAGGATCTGTCATTGAGCGCCTAAACCTGTGGAATTGGGGAGGCATGCACACAGGAGATACAAGAGGTGGTCATACTTTTTGGACTCCCTTGTAACCCCTGTGGGTATCCCTTCGAGTAGTAGCGCATTAGACAGAACCGCGCACGGACTATCTTCCAAAGTACCCTCTGGGTATATTGGAAGCCCCCTAGGCTCTCTTGAAACCTCGCCATAGATAAACCATCAACCATCTTGCTGCTATAGCACACTGAAAATAGCACTCAGGGAGATTACTCGCCTGTACAATAGGGTAGTTGGGTTGTACGGCTAAGGGTACAGTTGATCCTCCTTTATTAGTGCCCTGAAAGATTGGGCCAAGTACTACTATCGGACCCTTATGTATATTGCGATCTATAGCACCTTATACTCCTTGAGGCCATAGTTCCCTTGTCTCTCTCTAGATCACACATCATCTTTGCCAAATTAGATCTAGCAGGTTGGGTTCTGTCACAGCCGCAACAATCAATTTCGCCATTCATATCTCTTACATATGCCATTCAGATCTATTAGATCCGCCATTCAGATCTAGCAGTTTGGGTTCTATAGCAATCGCAATAATCAGATCTAGCAGCAGGGGTTCGATCACTGCCACAATCCCACTCATACTCCACAGTTGTGAGTTTCGCCGATAGATATGAATATTTGTGTGGCTCTTATACCTGGGCGTGATTCTCGCATAACATAGGGCATAATTAACTTTTCTAGGAATCGACTACTACAGTATTCCTAAATGAGGAGTAAAACTCCTTTCGAAGTAAAAAAACCCTCCCGGTATGCTTATAGGAGACTTAGCCCATAAGAATCAGGTCGACGGGCTGAGCAAGGTGGTACCATTCACTTGTCAGTGTCAAAATTTCGGGTGGTCCCAAAAAAATTTCACAGTAATGACAAGTGCACCGGATCAGTGCATGGTACAAACCAGAGCTCAAGCTATGGACAATGAGAAGATCGACACCCTTGAACAAAATTTAGATGCATTAACGAAGCAAATCTAGACCTTAGCTGACACAATCACAAAGGGTGAGTCGAGGGAACAATCGAAGGCATATAATTTTAATGAAACCCTTGAGGGTGAGTCTAGCCATTCTCTTCACTTCTATGGAAACCACCAATAATCCCAGTTTTGACCACCCAAGCTAGACATGCATAAATTTGATGGCTCTCATCCAGCTATATGGCTAGCACAAATGGAGAAATATTTCACATTGAATCACATCATAGATGATGCGACTAAGCTAAGTGTGGGAAGCCTATAATTGAACCAAGAAAGATGGCAATGGTGGCAGTGGCATCAATGTTGTTATGCAATGCCACTGACTTGGCAAATATTCTCAAAATCCCTTTCTGATCACTTTGACCGTGAATCTAACTTTTTTGGGTCGTCTTACTAAGCTCTGATAGAGAGGAACAGTGCAAGAATATATTAAAGCCTTTAAAGCATTAGCCTTCTGCACAAGAGGACTAGCAGATGAATTCTACTTTGAATGTTTTATCAGTGGTCTCAAAGATTCCATACAAGCCCACGTCCGACTACAATACCTAGTCTCATGGTTGGCAGATTGCAAGATAGCTCGTGAAGTAGAACACGCATTAGCGACCCAGTCGACTCATCCAAATTTCATAGCCAAGGGATGCCCCACTCAGGCTCCAAGCATTACCCAAACACTTAAGGTTCAAAAGGTGTCACCAACACAAATGGCACAAAGAAAAGATCAAGGATTGTGTTACTACTATGTGAGAAATACTCCCCAGAGCATAAATGTAAGGAACCCAAATTCTTTCAAATTGATGCTACTGATCACAGTTCATATGAGGAAGCCCTGCCATTTGAGGGACCAGAGCAGGAAGATGAGGACAACCAGCCGGACAATGAGCTCCCAGCTACACCTGAAGAACCAGTTATCTCACTTCATGCTTTGGTAGGAATTTCTTCTCCCTAAACTCTCAAAATCAGAGGTTTTATTAAGCATTGCCCTATAGTCATCTTGATTGATAGTGGCAGTGCGCATAACTTTATCCATCAAAGAGTCAATGAAGCAGTGCATTTTTTTGTCAGAGCAGTCTCTAATTTCCAGGTCCAGATTGTTGATGGGGGGACAATGAAATGTGAAGGTCATTGTGAAAATGTCAAACTTCAAATGGGGGATTATCACCTAAAGACCCACATGTTTGCCATCAACATGGGTGGGTGTGACATTGTCTTGGGTGTTGAATGGCTCCGTGGTGGGCCCCAGTATTGCAGAAATAATGCTGCAACTCCTAGGACTCCGTTCTTTAATTTTATCAACCCGGTAGTTCGTAACAAACTTGGAAGTGACGGTGTTGTATGCACAAGTACTAGCTCTTGCCGCAGCTATCACTTGGTCAGCTGGTACAAGTCCGCTAGGGGATTAAGCAAACTTCTATGAGCTCTGAGAAGAAGCTTTTTAACTGATGTACAAAAGCTAACTCAAAGGAAGCTAATCTACTTGCGGAAAGAATCTGAAAAGCCGAAAGGAAATGCAAACCCTAATTTTACCATCTAGTCCTACTGATGCAGAAAAGAGGATGCAAGCTACTGAAAGAGATTCCGTTACTTCTAGGAAGGCAAAGTACATGTGTCTAAGCTACTTCTATCTGAAGAAAACATCTTTTTGTATTTTTGATTAAGTTGTCAGATTTATCATGCATGTGCTTTCACTGTTTTTTACTGTGCAGAGGTGGATCGGTGAGATTAAATTCTTGGAAGAGGTTGGGAAGGTTCAGAGAGGGCCTAAGGGGCCCCTAACACCCTTCCAGAGAGTTTCACATAGTTTGGCTATCAAGAAACCTCATTCGCGAGCTTCGACAGGAAGTCTGCAGAGGTTCTACAGGATGTTCTGGAATTTCTACAGGATGTTCTGTGATTTTCTACAGGATGTTCAAAAATTGGATTTTGGAGCATGGATGGAAGGAAAAAGGTGGAGGAATGGGCATGGGGAGCTCAATACTTGGAGGATGGAGTCGAGGAGTGGCGCAGATGGTTAGATTTGTTCAAGGAGGGATGAAATGATGTTGCACAAGAAGATGAGAATCATGGAAAAGTAAGCGAATGAGGCAAATGTAAGGTAAGGGTTCTAAGTGAAGGATGAAGCAAGTAGGTTAGATGAATTGTGGCCAGGTAAGGAAGGATAAAAGGCACTCTGCAAGTGGCTTTTCAAACTGAACAAACAAACACTTATAAAACCTATGATTTAGTTACTTCACTCAATCCTGACTTAAGTAACAACAAAAGGAAATGAACAAAAGTTTATTGGAAATGAAATGCGTGAAATAACTATACAACTAAGCACTCATAAACAGAAGCAATTAAACACTACTAATATCAGCATCTTGCAAATGAGGATTCCAACACTAAGAATTGCATGACAAAGCAAAACAGTGTTTTTGTTGGCAACAATGTCATCTTTGTCCCAGCTCACGATCCCACTGAGGGAGAGGTGAGATCAGAGGTGCATGATGGCATTTTTCTGGAGATCTTCCTTGTTACTGATCTATCAACTAAATTTGAGCATGAAAAGCTATTTTAATCATAAAAAATGACCTAAGTAACAAAGAAATATTTTAATCTAAATAACATATTTTATTCTAAGAATGCAGCAAAGACACATGAAAGTAAACAAAGGAGGTACTGGGCACTTGAGATGGGCCCAATCCCAAGAGCTACAGCCTCCTAAGAGAGATTAGATCTGGTGCAAAGCTGGATTCATCTTTATTGATTAGAAGAATAGTTACATTCCAAAAACTGTCCACAAGGAAAACTTGAAAATGTGTTGAAATGCATAGCTAAACTACTGCCTAAAAAATGACTAAATCGAACTACAAACTAGCTAAATTCTGCCTACAAAGTGACTAACTACTGGATAACCAAAATGAATCCCTAAGCCCTCTTATTTATACAAATTGAGGACCCCAATAGTCTTCCTAAACTTTAGGGACTCGATTGCCCAAAACTTGCAGTTAACAGCAGTCCTACTTGACTTGCTTCGTTGCCCTTGTGATAATCGATTTGGTGCACCTTGAACTACGAGTTGATGGGGGAGAATTTGAGGTAAGGGCCCATAAATGAAGGGGACACCTTCCTAAAAATCCTCTCCCTTGTTCTCCCACGAATTTAGCTGCCAAGTGGTCATTAAAACCTTTGATTTTGTCTCAAAATTGACCAAAACACTGCACAAAGCACACATTAGACTTGTTGGCATAATGACTAACCAAATTCACTCTATTAGCATAAATATAATCAAAACATGCAATAAACTAATGAGAATGGTGGATTAAATCGAATTAGGAAGCTGAATGAGCCCATATAATTATCCATTTTGGGGGCTCATCATCACCCCCTACTGAAAGTGTTGTTCATCCTCTGAGCAACTAATCTATCTCCTGCCAAGCTCCTGAAGTGATGTCCTCTTCTCAGTCATGAAACCATGTTTTTTTCTCTGCTTCTTCCTGTTAACACCCAGGTTGTTCCCTATGACTCCCAAGGGAATACCGCCGGGGTAACCACTAACCAATCTTTGGACTACAGCTGTAATCAAAGAGGGCTCTCTCTGTAAGGTTTGTCACTGTTCTTGTGGGGTTTTTAGGCTAGCTATGAAGTAAAGGTTTGTTTGTCTTTTGTTTGGTTGGGAGGATGTTTTCTGATAGTCTTGAAGTGTTCTCTGCAGGTAAATTAATCCATTGGGAAATGGGGTCTGTAGTTATTGTTTCCTTGAGATCTTGGTCTAGTTCTGCTGGAATTACGGAGGCATTTTATATTTCATAAAACAAACTGTAAATTGTGAGGGTGAAGTGTGAATCAACCATTGAAGAGCAGTTAAGAATTCTTTACTGAGCTGGGATGTGAGAAAGGGACCTATTGCTCAGGAGCAATACCTGAATTCCTGAAACAATAGATCATTGTGTTGATATAGTGTGAAAGGTAGCAATTAAGAATTACACTTTCTTTACCATAACTGAAGAAAACATTTATAATAGCTTAGATTGAGTTCAGGGTAATCTGTGATTAAATCCTGAGACTATTCTTTTTCCTTGCTATTAGATATTTAAAACCTGAAAAACATGAATGATATATGAAAGATAACAAACATATAACAGAGAGTGACAAGAAAAATTATTGAGCCATGAAATACGCAAGAATCCTGTAACATTCAGCCATACACCAGCAAGACATCAAGAGACACAGAGCTTTGGAAATCCCATCATCCTTTGTATTAATTCTCTAAAGGTTTACAATAGAAGAGGAACAGAATAGATATCAAGAGATTTCTTACATCCGATGTCCAACCCCTGCTAACAAATGCGAGGGGGAATATATAGAAGTCTATTACAAAATATCTCAGGCATTGAGTCATCTGAGAGGGAAAATATCTCAACTAACTCGTTCAGAGATTGCAGATGAAACGTTATTGCAATTTTTAATGAACCATAAAGGTTCTTAACTCCTGTCAGAACAATCTTGACCTTCGGGGCTCACAGAGTCGGTTGAGCGTTTTGACATAACTGCTGAATGACATGTCTGTGCAGTTGTAACTTCTTGTGTCTTCTTGGCCTTGTCACCTGTGACTGCTGATGCTACTGTGGTGTCCGAATACCTGTGCTGAGTTGGCTCAGCCTCTTTCTGCGTACCTACTGATGTGTCTTTGTCCTGCTGTGTATGAGATTAAAAATATTTCCAAAAGGAAAAATCACAATTACTGACTTTGTTTCAATAGTAATCGTATCAACTCTTCCCATACGTCTGATGAAGGCAACTGATGTTTCAAAATTGACCCCATGGTCTCATCAGCCTCTGTATATTTATAAAAATGAGGGGGCTCATCAAATAAATGTGTAATTTCACTCCTAATAAAAAATATATTTTCTACTCTATTAAAGAGGATCTGCCCTGTTACTGGTCATGCTTCCGTTGATGCACTGGCTGCCTCTGAAATCTGAACTGCAAAATTGTTTACTCTCTTAGCATATTTCTCATGTGAGAGTAACTTCCCTGATGGATCCAATGGGCTAGGAAGCCCCCTGTCCTGTAATGCCCTAAACCTGTTCTAGAATTTATTAATATCTGCTTGCATGTCCTGGGTTCTTCTTTCCAGGGTCTGAATCAGGTTTCTTAATGTCAGGACTCTTCTTATTAGTGAGATGGTCTCTATCCTGTTTCCAATTCCCATTTTTATTAGCTGGGAGCTTGTCCTGTAGTTTAGCACGTCTATCATCCTAGTGGCAATCTCAGGCATACTGCCTAGAGATTCCCTTACCCTTTGTATCTCTTTGCGTGCTCTCCCAATGAGCACTATTTGCTCATGTATGGCCTCAATATACTCCCACTGGTCTGTTATAGACTGGCCAATATTGCCCCAGATGACCCTTTTAAGCTCTGATGTAACTTTGTCTAGTGTGAGCTCTTTTTCTAGCTCAGTAATCCTTTTCTTGAGGGCCTTTACCTCCCTCTCTCTCTCAGCCACATTCTGTTTTGATTTGTCATATTTTTCATTTATTTTTGCCAGATTGTCCTGGGCTTGGCTCAGTTCAGTCATCTGGGACTCCAGGACCTGAATTTCTTTCCTTAGCTTCTACATGTCCAGGCTTTCAGCCTGCTCTGTTGTTGGTGCTGAGGTAGTTGGTACTGAAGTGTCTGGGGCTGCTTGCTGCACTTGTTGGCTGGGAGGGGCAGTGTCTTGAGTGGTTTCCTCAATATTTATTGTTTCTGGAGGTGGCTGTGAGGTTTTCCCTGCCCCCTTTTGTTGCAATGCTGCTTCTAATGTGGCTTCTGACTCCTGCAGCTTTTCTTGAGTTTGGATGAGCTCTTTGTTATAGTGTCATCAGTAGAGAAGCTGGCATCTTTGTCTGCCTCTGTTGGAAACCTCATCCTAATTTGGGTGAAGAGTTGGTGGTATTTTAACTTCTTTTTCAATGTACGATATCAGCACTCCTGCCCTGAGGACTCTTGCACAGCCTTAAATCTTTGGGATCATGCCCAAATCTCTTATGATCTCCCAGTGCTTTGATCCTGTTATCTAGCTTGAGCGGAAGCCCTTTCAACTCAAGCTGTGCAGCAGTATGTTCAAGCTATTTTGGCAGCCTGTAGTTAACCAGGGTCTTGTCAGCCAAATGTGGCATAAGACCATTCTCACCCGTCTGTTTATGGAGCTCTATTTGATCCATTGGGTGCCTTTCTTGTTGATAGGACCTCCAAATTGGTCCTAATGTAGTCTGCAGCTGATTGTGGTTGTTGCACTGTTGGTGTGAAGTGGCTCATGACCATTTTCCCCTCCTGTGCATCAAATGCTGACATGAGCCTTTGTTGATTTGTTGGAGCCATGTTCAACAGGTGATTGTAGAGTTGAATCTTTATTGGTTCACTCCTTCTCTTGATGTCTTTGAACTGCTGTTTACTGCTTGTTTCTCCTCCCTTCCTTTGTCCTGAGGAGCTCACTTCTCCTAATGCTGCCCTGTCTGGCTCTTGTTGGAAAGAGCTGGCTGAGGCCTCCATGCTGGCCATTTCTTCTTCTGAGAAGGGATTTAATCTTTGTCTCTTCTCCAGTGATGAGGTAAGCGGAGTTTTGATCCAGGTGGATGTTGGTGGCCACCCACCTATCCCATTTGGACCCCCACAGTTGTCTCTTTCAGCATTTTCAGTTTCCTTAATTGTAGCACAGCTTACTATTTTAGCAGTTTTTTCGGGTCCTGAACTTCCAGATCCGTTTTGAGGCCCTAAACGACGTTTTTTGGGAAATCTGGGGGCAACATGGGTCCATGGACCGATGTTTCCCTTCCCAAAGTTGTAGTTCTCGGATAGATCTTTCTAACGAGCTATCATACGCGTCAAACGGAGATCGTATGCCAAAGTTACGACCCCGGGAAATTGATGTACCAATTTACCCAAAACGAGGTCCACAGTTTGGCGTTTCATCTTCAAGGGTTAGGTTTTGGAATGTGAAGGGTTTTCCATTGTTTCTCAACAATAAATAGGCCTTCGAGCCTCATTGTAACACAGTTTGGAATAGTTCAGAGGCATGTAGCCGCCACATCTCTTCTTAAAGATAAGCTACCATCGCCCTAGCTGTTTTATTGCCATTTCTGGTTGTAAGCATATTTCAGTGTTTTCCATTAATGAAATGAAGTATTATTTCCGCTGTATCTTTGTGTATATGATTATCTCGGTATTTTATTGTGTTCGTGTTTAAATCCGGATCACCACCAGTCCTTGACGTGGGGCGCTGCTTTGAGAAGAGTGAAAACAATCTTTTCCCGACTCGAAAATTCATGAACCGAAAAATAACCCTCTAGCAGATTTAACCATTTATCTATGGCATTTGCATCTATTTGACCCTCAAATATGGGAATTTCAAAATTAACTTGTACCTTGAAGGGCGTGACGTTTCCAGAGTAGCTACTGGAAGTTGATGGGTCACTTCTGGGTAACCGTTGAAGAATCTGGGCAAAGTTGTCCATCATCGCGTTCCGTTGTTGATCGAGGGCTTCTTCGAGCAAGATTTTGATAGGATCTCCTGCCCCCTCATCTTTTTTCTCATTTGCCATGGGAGGCTGTCAGGATTGGCAAGGCTGGTCTTGCAAAGGTTCGACCAGTTCAAGCCTTAACTCCTTATATCCGGACCTCGTTGGGGACATGCAAAGACAAACAGAGAAAAATCAGACCGCTCTAATACCACTGGTCTGGACTTAAACAGGAATGCAACAAATTACAGAGATAACCATAAACACAGATATGCAGCAGAAATAATACTTCATTTCATTAATGTAAAATACTGAAATATGCTTACAAACAGTAATGGAAATAAACCAGCT